>CM065638.1:40947639-41057639 GCA_033220585.1 Dipteronia sinensis | reverse complement strand
TTGATTTAAACTATTAATTAATTAAATAATTAATTAATTCCCATTTAATCAAAACAATAAAATAAAATAATATCTTGGGCTATTTTATTTAGCCTTGCCGCCCACACCATGTATATATGGGCCTAATATTATTTTTCTTATTTTATTTAATCCATTAGACTTTAAATAAAAGCTCACATGTGAACCAGACTTATTCTTACTAAAAGAAACAAGCCTACATGTCTCATTTTAATATATTAATATAATAGTGCAGCCCATTAAATAAATAATAGACATATTATATTCTTAATATATTAAATGCAATTCCTGATGGACCCATAAATTGGTCCGGTAGAATATATCAAGTGATCCATGCAAGTACGTGTGGATTGTGGATCTTGGCGGACTATCTAAATTTAAGCTTCAATAGACATAACCTAATCACAATAGACATAACCTAATCATAATCGACAAATGATTCACTTAGGTCCGATCTATTAATTTTAACTCATTCCACTAAAGAGCTAAAATTGAACTCTTAAATAAAGATAGAATAAGGAGATGTTTCTCATTCATACCCTAGACAATCTTATAGGAGATGGTGTATCCTCGTGAATAATATCAGTAATCGCCAAATAGACCACCTATAGCTCTCCAAGTTACCATATTTCCTCATATGACCACATTTTGAACTTTGATATTTTGACTTGTCCAGAAGCTATGTCTTCAATAATCATTATTGAAAACTCAACGTTGAGATTTAATATCCAATACCTCAAAACATCCATATGATGATACTATACTCTCATTTAATAAATGGAGCCACGATGTCCATATCTATAAATGAAGTCCTCTATCGATTAACAAATGAATACCACCAAACTATCGAGTTATAACACTTGCAACCATAAGTCCATCATTTATCTCAGGATTTAGATAGACTCTCCGATTGTCCTGATAATGAAAAGACTTATATCTAGTGACGGTTCTAGATAAAGTATTTCATTGTGATCCAGTTCAATGCACCCAGTGCACTAGATTCTTTTACTCGAAAACCTTTCGATGATTTTAGACTCATCATATCTCATTTGATCCCACTCAAATGCTAGTAAAAGAATTCTACAACTTTATCAAGATAGAGGTGCCCAACCTTTAACTTAAGTTGTGAACATTATTCAAGACTAACTAAAGAATTGTGTCTACCTCATACATATCCGGATGTACAAACAATTCTTCATATCTCATAGTCTTTTGACCTTATGATTATTTACCTTGACAATTATAATTATAAATGCTATAAGATTTTGCAGAATCAGAAATCACTTTATTTATATGAAAAGATTGTCAATTACAATATTACACTCTTGCTATTGAGCATAATCCTAACACTACTAAGTCCTAGGAGACCCACTCACTCGCATCAAACTATACTATAAATTTTGATCTCGACAAGTTTCGAATCCCCTTCAGTTACCAGGGATTTGTAAATTCAAATTCATATTGGGGACTTCTCTCTAAGTTAAGGAAGGATTCAACCAAGAAGTCAGTAAACTACACACACACACACACACACACACACACACACACACACACACACACACACACACACTTAGAGTTGAAGAAAGAAAAGAAATATTTTCATTTCTAAAACCGGGGGCCCATTCCTATATCACGGGCTACAGAGCTAAAGAAAAATGAAGCTGACTGGGTAAAGGATCAAGCTTGGTCATGCGTCCTTCTGCTCTTGGTGGGCCTCCTTCTCTCTAGCTCCTACTATCGAAGCCTCATCTCCAGGTCCATATGGGGACTCACCAGTTAATTGCACCACCACCTCGGTTGGAGTCTCGCTTGCTACTTAGACTCTTACTATCACTGGGACCTCCACTTGAAAGGGTCCAGCCTGAAGCTCCTCTATTACAATACCAGATGTTTACCCCACTTCCTTGGTTGAAGTAGCTTGATCCTCTGCCTTCTTGGCAGGACCTGATAAGGGGATTGGTACATTAGACCCGCCATCCTTAGTAGTAGGCTGGTCCTCTACCTCCTTGATGAATTTGGGCTAAGAGACGAGTGGATCGGGAACCCCACCTTCAACTTGAGCCACTCCAGATTTGAAAGCCGTCAATTTAGGATCTGATCCAACATTTTCTGGTGAAGGAAGGAGGATAGGACTCTGGTCTTCAACACCCACTACTCCACTTGCCTAGGCAACCCGATAGGTCCCAACTATATCAGAGGGAGCAACCCCGGCTAGCTCGGTGGCTTTAGCCATGTTCTCCTCCATGCTCCATCCCTTAATGACCCTCAGGTCGAATAGAGGAGGGAAAGCCAAAGCCACCTGATAGCCAGCAAAGAAGTAGCCATCCCAAAAGGCAGTGTCTACTTGAGCACCCAGGCTAGCCACACTATCATGAAGAGATCGAACTTATGTCTCCAACTCAGCTACTTTTCCCTTCTCGATCTCTCTCTTCTCCCTACGGCAGAGGGGTCTAAGTAGCTTGGTATCCAAAGCATGTTGCATCCACTCCCTATCGACCTTCGCTTCATCTGTTTCTTTTTTGGCATTGTTCAGAGACTAGTTCAGGACTACCACGCCCCTAGCAGCCTTATCAAGCTCCTCCTTGGCTTTTTTCAGCTCGATGTTGGCCTCCTTAACTTGGTTCCAAAGGGAGATAACTTGATGAATCATAGCTACATTGAATTTGAAGGCCTGCCAAGCATAACTCATAAGTTGGAATATTGCCAGTTATAAGATCGAGATAGAAGAATAAACAAGATAGCTCACCTCAGCCAGAAGAGCTGATCCTTTGGAGATTAGATGATCGACAGGCATGGAAGTCATAGCTAAACCCCTACCCAGGCAGGAAGCTGCAAACTTAGCCAGGACTTCATCCTGGCTATTATCTTTTGACCTCGACCGAGACTTATCACGAGGCACAACTCGGTTAGTAGCAGCAGGATCAGAACCTCTCTCGACCTAGGCAGATCGATCAGTTGCCACATCAGGAGAGGCAGAGGGAGCTGGTAGATCAGCATCAGCAGCAGCAGTAGCATGAGCGGCAGTAACTGGACTGATGGATGGCACGTCTTGTACCCAACTAGGAATACCTCGGTACCTCCCCACTCTGGCCGTAAAAACTTCCAGCGATCTACCTAAGAGAGAAGTTGAAACCCCAGGTACCTGGATCGAGGTCCAGTAGGAGCATCTACCTCTCCACCGAGGTTAGAACAAGCCAGAATAGAAAGCCTAACAGGGGAAGTTGGTGGTGAATCATTTATACCACCAGCGGGGTGGAGCTCCTCCTCTGGCACCAATAGAGGCGCTGCATAGACTATCGAGATAACTAAGAGTTAATGTTTACAGAATTAATAAAGCAATATAGTGGAAAAAAAGTCAGAGAGTGTTTACCTGGAAGTGCACTACAGACTCGGAGGTAGAATTCTACCCTCCCTGCATCGAAAGCATTCAAGGTGGGATACCTTAGATTGACATAATTTCGGGCCATGATGGCCTTCAGGATTTTCTCTGACTCAGCAGAAAGTTTATTCTTCTCTAATGTGGGCTCCCCACTAAAACAAGTAGGAACCTTGAACTCAGTTCCTCCGATATGAACTGAGCTGCCCCATTCACCTTTGATGATGACCCAATCCTCCCTTCAGGAGATATCCTTCTTCGTGACCCCTGGTACCACGATTTTCAAATTGTTCTTGGCTCGGGCATAAAATTGCCCCTTTGGGTCAGGAGAATTGGCAGCAATCTGGAACACGTATCCGAGCTCGTCTGGCCCCGGTTCAAGATCGATGTTATCTCGCTCGCACTGTTCTCTCCATAGTACCAAGAACCCCACCAGGTGCCTCCAGAACCCTGGTGTTAGCTGAAGAGGAGCAAGTTGTAAGGCATGCAATGCCATACGCAGGGTAGGATGGAGAGGTAGCCTGACTCCACTATCGAAAGCCGCCGTATGAATCGGAAGCTCGCCAAGATTAGGAGTATACATATCATACCCATGTGGGGGTATGGAGATCGTAATATCCTTAAGGATCCTAAAGTCTCCCCGCAGATGCTTGATAGTGTCGCTGGTGCTGGCAAAATCGGGGATACACCGATATTTATAAGGAAGGGCGAGCACCCTCCCTACAGTATCCGTTACTTCACCGATACAATCTCCACCGGACCTGATAGTTCCCGATTCTCCATTCGATTCCCGTTCGACATCAACCGGAGCACTAGGGTCGTTTGTGAAACCTGTCCCGATTGCAACATTCCTATTTGACCGGCGGCGTTGCTAAAGAGGGACATCTTCCCCACTGTTAACATCGACATGGGTTCATTTCCTATGGGCAAGGTTTCGACTGGTAGACACGTCACCGGTGAAGAATTGTTCGATACTGTCATTATCAGGAGAAGACATTATATCCGAACCAAAGCAAGAACTTTTTTGAAGTAGAAGAAATTGGGAATAAGGGATGAAGAGAAAGAATACTAGGGTTAGCACAGGTGTGAAAAGTTTTAAAAGTTGCTTGAAAAAAGATTGAGTATGCCGTGGAGAAGCAGGGTTTAAATAGGAATGGAAGTGGTTACTTGTAATGGGCAAAGAAGGTCATTGATGTCGCGAGATAATCGGTGACTTGGGGAAAACGGTTTCGAGAAATGCGCGCCTCCTGGATATTTCCTATTTTGAATTCTGCCTACCCCGACCGGCCATGTGGAAGGCCTCTTTAAGTCAGTGTGTAAGAGGAAGATTCCATTCCGAGAGACATTTATATAAAATTCTCCATGTGCACTAAATCTTGACTGCAACGCCAACCAGGAACCGGTGTTCAAGTTAGGGGGGACTTCTGTTAACAGAGATTTCTAGCAAGGATCAAAAGTAGAATTTTCTACCAAGTGCCTACCGGGTAGGGACCAATACCAGTCCCCAAGTACCTAGCAGGGTTGGTAATACGATCCTGATAAGAAGCAATGGTAAGATCAGGACCTCAACTACCTACCTACCCCGATGAAACGTCAGAGATATTCAACCAGGAAGAGCAGATGCCTCACTGAACATCCATGTTGACATTTGACGGGAGGGGTGTCAAGATATCACACATCCACTACCCCGCAGATAGCCGATACTTTATGCTTGGTACCCCGGTACCATGACGTGCACCCGATATCCCAGGGCACTTCGGCATCAACCCAGAATCCAATCAAGATAGGCATCATACCTGCCCAGCAAAACCGACATCACTACAAAGTCACAATTTCGAATAAAATAAGTACCACGATAACAATTCAGACCAGCATGTCAGTATACCTCACTGTGAGATCAGTATTCTCCTCCAAGTAACGCCAGCAGGAAGAGTTGACTCTTTCGCCATTTAAAGTGCCATAAATGAGACCAAATGGTCAACCGAATCAAAGTTTATATATGACAGTGATTAACGGGATCAAATCCCGCACCTTTAGCCTCACCCAACTCCTTTCCACGCCTAAAATAGGACTCTAAAAAATCCTCATCAAAGCTACCAGATTCTAAGGGATATTAGAGGCCTGTATATATGGCTTTGAAGGACAAAGAGTGGGATCGAGTTCTTTTTTAAAAACATGAAAGAGAGAGACTTCTCTAGGTTTCTTTGAAGCCGGTGAGAGTTTACAAACAATCACTGGGAGGATAATAGCCACTTATCGACATAAACGACATTCTCCATCCCCATTTTGTGTTAGAGAGAGTAGAGAATGAGTGTTGTAACCATTATACAAGTTTTTATTCAATAAAACAGTATTCACTTATATCTCCATGGTTCCTTCATACTTGTCCGCATCAATCTTTAGCATAGGAAGGAACCCCGGTACCGAAGGTACCTATCCCACTACCACCTACCGGTAGGGGACGAGGGTGTTAATTGAAAATTTACTCCCCGAGCAGATTTTTCCGTTAACACAAACTATCCCATATGAGAAGATCAAGATACCAGGCTTTCCTACTGTGGGAATCCTAGTACTGAGGTGAAAACACATTCAAAACGAATTTAAGTATCGAGCATTCCCATTTTCTAGAATCCCGTTACATAAGTGAAAAATATATATATACATATATGCGTATGTAACTGAACTTGGGTACTAGGAATCTCTCTCTCTATATATATATATATATATATGGAATCCCGGTACTTAGATGATAATGTTAGGATTATGCTCAATAGCAAGAGTGTAATAATGTATTTGACAATCTTTTCATATTAATAAAGTGATTTCTAGTTTAACAAATCTTATAGCATTTTTAGTTTAATTCTTATAATTGTCAAAAGTAAATAATCATAAGGTCAAAAGACTATGAGAGATGAAAAATTGTTCGTACATCTGGATAAGTATGAGGTAGACACAATTTTTTAGTTAGTCTTGAACAATATTTACAACTTAAGATAAAGGTTGGGAGCCTTTACCTTGTTAAAGTTGTAGATTCTTTTGCCAGCAAATAAGTGAGATCAAATGTGTTATGATGAGTCTAAAATCATTAAAGTGTAGTGTCTTTGGGCAAAGAAATCTAGTGCACTAGGTGCTTTGAATAGGATCACAGTGAAATACTTTATCCAAAACCGCCAATGGATAAAAGTTTTCACTTAAGGACAATCGGATAGTCTATCTCAATCCTGAGACAAATGATGGACTTAGGGTTACAAGTGTTATCATTTGAGCTGTCAATGAGTATGATTATATAGCATAGTCTATCCTCGATGGTTTTGTGGTATTCAATTGTTAATCGATAGAGGACTTCATTTATAGATATGGACATCGTGGCTCCATTTGTTAAATGTGAGTACAATATCATCATATGGATATTTTGAGGTATTGGATATTAAATCTTAACGTTAAGTTTTCGATAGTGTCTATTGAAACATGGCTTCTGGACAAGTCAAAATATCCATGTTCAAAATATGGTCATATGAGTAAATATGGTAACTAGGAGAGCTATAGGCAGTTTATGAGCTCTTGGCAATTACTGATATTTTTCACGAGGATACACTATCTCCAATAAGGTTGTCTACGGTACAAATGAGAAATATTAACTTATTATGTCTTTATTTAAGCGTTCGATTTTAGCTCTTTAGTAGAATGAGCTAAAATTAATAGATCGAACCTAAGTGAATCATTTTTTGATTGTAATTAGGTTGTCTATGGAAGCTTAAATTTAGATAGCCCGTAAAGATCCCTAATCCACACGAACTTGAAAGGGTCACTTGATATATTCTATCAGACTAATTTCTGAGTCCATCAAGAAATGTTTTTGGATTTTGGAATCCAAAATTTTTGGAGAGGTGCGGTCATGTGTGATCAAGACACGCGGTAACTCTTCAAAAGCCTGGATTCGGTGGCCAAGGATGTAGGAATTCTTGGGCAGCTCTAATGGGGTACGTCGAGGATTCCATTAATACATTAATAAAATATTATTTGCACATATTATTTAAATGGGCTGTTAAATTATATTAATGTATTAACTTAAGGCATGTGGACTATTTTTTTGTAATTAAGAATGAGTCTAGTTCACATGTGGACTTTTTACTAAAGACCAATGGATTTAATAAAATGGAAAAGCAATAAAAGAGAGAGCGTTTTTGTTTTCGATAGTACACTAGAAGCTTTTATATCAAAAGGCTTCGTGCACGACATCGAATTAGGGTTCACGCGGGTTTTCGATTAAAAGATTGAGAATTCACAAGTGACCAAACATTCTTTGTTTTCTCTAGGAGGGTTATTGTGACTAACAAAAGAAAAAGGTTTTTGTTTTCCATCCTCAGGTATACAGTTAAAAGAAAGGGAGCCTACAATCCTAGGTGATTCACGTTCGTGATTGGATTGGAAGATCTTACGGATTCAAAGCGATGCAATATCAATCGTCACGTGAAAAGGTATGATATTTTTAATTATATATATTAATTAATCAAGGGTTAAGGTTCTTTCTCTTAAAAGGAAGTTTTTTTGAAATATACTAATCAAGTTTTTCTCTTCTGCCACGTGTTTTTCCTTACAATTGGTATCAGAGCCTGGTTGTACCATTGATTAATTGATGTATATATACGTGAATCTATTTCTTTTTATTGTAAATATGCATGTTTTAGAAAGAGATGGCACTCTAGGTATTCACATATATAATTACATTGGAAGGTATATATATATATATATGTTTTTATAATATGATTTGTTATTGCTCGATTTTGGTCCTAGAATTTCAATGTAATTTTATTTGAAGTTGTAACAAGAAGGGTGGTCTATCATCGCCATAATTTCCTTCTTGATAGTTGTTAAGTGTTTTTTTTATTCTTGTAATTAAAAAAAACTGCTGTAATATATTCAAGTTTCAAAGAATCGAAGAGTTGAAGAATTGAGAGTAGAAAAAGGAGCAAGACCAAAGCCTTTGGCAGCTCGTGCGCACCAAGGCAGCAAGCGAGCGCGACCAAGCACGCAGCTGCTCTTGTTGCGGTGCAGCAATGTGCGGCCCTCCAAGGAGCTGGCCGCATACGCGCTCATGCATGGTAGCAGTTGTGCTGCAGTCGCGCATGGCCTTGGGGGCGCGGTGCTGTGCACGGGGCAGCTGTGCATGGCTTCAAGAGTGCAAGACCTTTGACAGACCACTGCTTGATGACTTGTTCACCAAGTTAGGATTATGGATTTTTTTGTTTTTCAAAAAAATATAATTTACTTGCTTTTCTAGGATGGATCGAAATTGTGGCTATTTATTTTTCGTAAATATTGCATGTTTATCATTGTTTGATAACATGTCATATAGAATAGGAGTGCCACTCATATATCTCTTTTGGTATGAACATGCATTGAATGGTTTAGGTATCTAATTGGCATCTAGATAACTTGGTAAATCATTCTATGGAATTCAATCACACACCTTAAACAATTGAGTGGGAGAAGGTGTTTTGAACACCTATGGCCTCCAAGATTAGTTGAGCTTTATGGTTCGTGTGATAACCCCCCAAGGGGTATCCATGGATGGAATTTAGCAAGATACGTCTTTACTAGGATATACTAGACAATTGACTCAAGCGATATCTACTCTCAAAGGAAGGATTTTCATGAAGGAATATATTGAAGGCCGATAGCTTGGTAACACACTCAATGTGGTTTTATTGATATCCTCCCAAGAGTTCTTGTCAATATAAATTGCAATGCTAAAAGGAAAACGCTAATTGTTATGTTAACAATTAGGTGGGATCTAGTCCAACTAGTAAATGGTGCGAACTCCCAAATGTGGCATGACATTTATGGATGTTGGATCATCGTTGAATTTTACGATTGAATTATTTTATTTAAGTCAAGATAAATATTCAAAAGTGCTTTATCATGATTGTTTACTTATATAATTTTGTTTTATTCAGAAATCATGACCCCATCCCTAATCGATATCCTGAAAGATAATACTTTAACTGGTGATAATTATGTCATATGGAAAAGAAAAAATTGGGCTATTGTTGCAATCTAAAAAATATAAGTTTGTTTTGTCTACCCCTAAACCACTTGCTTCTACTAATGAATCTACTGAGGTTCAAAGAGATGAGTGTAAGCAGTGGGAGACCTCAGATGAGATGACTAAATGTTACATTATGGCCACCATCTCCGACGTGTTGCAATAGCAACTTGAATGAATGAGTACTGCTGCTGATATAATGATGTCTCTAGAGGAGATGTTTGCTATGAGGTCTAGGATGACTAAGAGAGAGGCAGTGACTGCTTTCATGAATCTTAGGATGAAACCTGGATAGGCTGTGAAAGATCACATGATGAAAGTCATAGCACATCTCAACATTGCTGAACTTAATGGTGCTGAGATAGATGGTGAGACGAAAATTGATGTGATTGTTAACTCACTGTCAGATTCCTTTGATCAGTTCAAGTTGGACTACACCTTGAACAATAAGGAATACACCTTGCAGGGCCTGATGCAAGATGTTCAAATCGCAGAGAAGATCCTTGTAAAAGGCAAGGGTCAAGAGATTCATATGGTTGGTAAAGTTGCTATTGTTAAGACTCGTAAGAAGGTTAAGAAACAGCAGAAGAAAAAACAACTTGAGCCTACCAAGAAAGAGACCAAGAAAGTAACCAAGATCAAATGAAAATGTTTCCTTTGTTATGAAAAGGGACATTGGAAAAGAATTTTCCTAAAATCTCAGAAAAAGAAGGAAGAATGTAATATTAATTATCTTGAAACATGCTTTCTGGCAGATTCTATAGATTCTTGGATCATAGACTCTTGAGCCAATAATCATGTTTGTTATTCCTTGCAGGGGTTTTAGGAAAGGAAAAGACTGAATGAGAATGAATTCAAATTGAGTTTAGGCAACGAAGCGTTGGTGTCTGCCTGTGAAGTGGGAGATATTAGAGTTAATTTAGATTCTAGTAGGCATTTGGAATTTATAGACGTTTATTATGTACCTCAATTTAAGAGGAATTTAATTTTAGTTTCTTGTTTAAATAAATTTGGATATTCGGTTACTTTAAATAATGGTTTTATTATTAGTAGGAATGACAAATTTGTTTGCAAAGGTACATTGAAAAGCGGTTTATTCAATTTGTATAGAAATATCTTTCACTTGTTAGACACGGAATCAACATAACCTAATCTTAAAATAGTGATATGATCAAAAGATGAAACCTACATATGGCATTTGCGCCTAGGTCATATTAACCTTGATAGGATTAAAAGATTGCTTAGTGATGGACCTTTAAGTGACTTAAAGGTTGATGATCTGCCAACTTGTGAATCTTGTTTGGAAGGTAAGATGACCAAAAGATCGTTCATGACCAAAGGCACAAGAGCCACTGAATGTTTAGGATTAATACACACCAATGTGTGTGGTCCTTTGACCATTCAAGCTAGAGCTGGATATGAGTAATTCATCACTTTCACTGATGATTACTCAAGATTTGGCTATGTGTATCTCATGAGACATAAGTCAGATGCTTTTGACATGTTCAAAGCATTTAAAGCTGAAGTAGAAAATCAGCTTGAGAAACAAATTAAAATTTGAGATCTGATCGTGGTGGAGAATATCTATCTGGCGACTTTCAGCAATATCTTATTGATAATGGGATAATTTCTCAGTTTTCTGCACCAGGAACACCTCAATAAAATGGGGTGGCAGAAAGGAGAAATATGGCTCATTTGGACATGGTTAGGTCTTTGTTGAGTTATTCAACATTTCCTAATTCTTTTTGGGGATATGCTTTGCAAACTGCCATGTACATTCTAAATGATGTACCATTTAAGTCAGTTCCTCAAACACTGCATGAGTTGTGGACTGGGCGAAAGCCTAGTTTACAACACTTAAAGATATTTGGATGTCCTGCGCACGTGTTAGAAGGAAAGACAAAAAAGATAGAGTCCCGATAAGAAACATGCATATTTGTAGGGGATCTAAAAGGAACTAAAAGATATTATTTCTATAGTATTTTAGATCTTAAAGTATTTGTTTCGACAAATGCTAAATTTCTGGAAAAGGACTATATGAATGATTTTGTGCCTAAAAGAAGAATTGTCTTGAATGAGCTTTCAGGAGATACAATTCCACAAAAGGTTTCACAACCTAGCCCAATTGAAAGTTCTGCACCATCACAAGATCAACAACCTACCATTCCTAATCATAGTGGGACGGTTAGTAGACAACCCGAGAGATACATCGGTCTAGGAGAATCAATGGATAATCTCCTGAAGGACGATAGTCCCTACACGTACAAGGAAGCTATAGGAGGATGTTGATTGTCTTTGTTGGAAAAATGCAATACAATCTGAAATTGAGTCTATGTCCATAAACAAAGTCTGGTCACTTGTACACTTGCCTAAAGGGATAAAACCCATTGGGTGCAAGCTTACATACAAGACAAAAAGGGGTATGGATGGAAAGGTGGAAACATTTAAAGCTAGATTGGTAGCTAAAGGTTACACACAGAAGAAAGGTATCGATTACGAGGAAACCTTCTCTCCTGTGGCCATGCTTAAATCTATTAGGATACTCTTATCCATTGCAGCATCTCTAGACCTAGAGATTTTGCAAATGGACGTCAAGACAGCTTTCCTTAATGGAAGTCTTGACGAAAGCATCTATATGTTGCAACCAAAAGGATTCATTGAAATGGGCCAAGAAGAAAGGGTATGCAAGTTGCAAGGATCCATATATGGACTGAAGCAAGCATCCAAATCCTAGAACATAAGGTTCGATCAGGTTGTGAAAATTTTTGGATTTATTCAAAACCTTGACAAACCCTGTGTATACAAAAGGATTAAAGGCGACAAGTTGGTTTTCCTAGTTCTTTACGTTGATGATATACTACTCATTAGAAATGATGTAGGTGTATTGACATCAGTAAAAGAATGGTTAGCAAAACAATTTGATATGAAGGACTTAGGAGAAGCAAGTTATATTCTTGGTATCTAAGTAATAAGGGATAGAAAGAATAGAACAACTGCATTATCCCAAGCTTCATACATAGATAAAATCTTGTCTAGGTTCTCCATGCAAGATTCCAAGAAAGGTATGTTACCTTTCAGACTTGGAATCAAACTTTCGAAGGAACAAGTTCCTATGAATGAGCATGGAGAGCAATTCATGAGTAGGGTTCCATGTGCCTCGGCAGTTGGATGTCTCATGTATGCAATGCTCTACACTAGACCAGATATTTTTTTTTCTGTTGGCATAGTTAGCAGGTTTCAATCAAAACCTGGTCCTGATGACTGGACGGCAGTCAAGCATATTTTCAAGTATCTCAAGAGAACGAGAGATCATATGCTTGTATACTCTAGAGGGGATTTAATTCCCAATAGGTATACAGATTGTGATTTGCAGTCGACTTCTGACTCCAAGAGATCCACATCAGTATCTATGTTTACTCTTTGAGGAGGCGTAGTCATATAGAGGAGTATCAAGCAACCTTGTATTGGAAGTGGCTGAGTATAAGCTGAGTATGTTGCCGCATGCAAAGCTGCTAAAGAGGCTGTTTGGCTCTGCCAATTCTTGGTTGACTTGGAAGTAGTTCCTAATGCGAATAAGCAGATTACTATCTATTGTGACAACATTGGAGCAGTGGCTAATTCATGAGAACCAAGAAGCCATAAGAGAGGGAAACACATTAAAAGGAAGTATCGTCTTCTGAGGGAAATTGTGCATAGGGGTGACGTGACAATTACCAAGATTGCCTCAGCAGAAAATCAAGCGGATCCCTCCACAAAGGCTCTATCACATAAGAGTTTTGATGGGCACCTAGAGAACATGAGAATGAGAGATATGGCACACTTGCTATAGCGCAAGTGGGAGATTGTTAGGATTATGCTTAATAGCAAGAGTCTAGTAATGTATTTGACAATCTTTTCATATTAATAAAGTGATTTCTAGTTTAACAAATCTTATAGCATTTATAGTTTAATTATTATAATTGTCAAAAGTTTGTAATGGAAAAATCCACTCGAGCAGCGAAATTTCAGTTAACACTCTCAACGCGCTACCCCGGAGGTCGCAGCGGGGGGTAGGTACTTCGTACCGTGGTTCTGGTAAGGTGAAAGCGAGATAGATGACATGGTAGGAGAACAGTCATCCCTCATATCTGGTGCACTAGGGTTGTACCCGGTCTTGGTATCTGATCCTGGTACCTAGTCACCTCTCTAGGTGCCTTCAATATTCCCTGACTTAGATAATGAGTCAGGAGAGGTACATGAGAGCTAGGACTAGCATGGTCGGTGCCTAGCACGTATACATGGATTCATAACAAGGAAATAGATAGGAGAATGACAACTCTTTTAGTAGTGGTGGACTGACCTAGGGGGAAAAAGCATCACGATTGATCACATGCTGAAAAACCCCCAGGCAATATCCATAGAAAGGAGGAAGACCCTTCTTTATATTTATATATCTCGAGAGGTGCTCCGGAGAGCTTACATTAATACAAACTGAGTCCTAGTAGGTCATAGTTAGAGGGTGCCATTTGGTACCGATACATTCATGGCAAAAACTGGCATACATAGCAGTCGATACAATGGTGGTGTAGAGGGAATTCGGGCAGGGTCCCCTTTACACTCCAGGCGATGGCGAACTCATATTCCTAGTGGAGAAGTGGGTGAAATCTGGGATCGGAGACATGGAGATGTTGGAGAGCTGTTGGAGATATGGAGATACTGGAGGGCTGTTGGACTGTGTCTATTGCTCTAACCTCATGTTGGAGAAATGTCCGACTAGACAAATATTGGGGAATCGACCCTTTTCTTGGAGAGTGACTTGTTATATTTATATATGTTCATCCTTGTTGCCCACACCATTGGTTTATCGACATTAATGAGTTGAATATCTTCTCATTAAGGGAGTTGAATATCTTCTCATTGATGGAGTTGAATATCTTCTCATTAATGGAGTTGACTGCTTCCTTCATTAATGGCGTAGTGAATGGCCATTAATGGAGTTGACTAATTCCCTCATTAATGGGGCTGATTATCTCCGTTAATAGAGTTGACCGATTCCTTCATTAATGGCGTTGATTATCTCCATTAGTTACCAGAGAGGTCAACTTTCTCTTTTATGTTGCTTAAAGGAGAATTCTGAGTTTGTATCCCGGTGGTATGGTACACTGGTGTACCAGAGTGCTTACTAGCGTGGCACTTGTTCTAGCATGCTGGTACCTCTTCCTGGTTATATTATTCTTACTTGGCGGGTAGGATACACATTTCTGGTTAGATCTTGGACTGATATAGCGGTACTTGGGTACCGGGTAGATGTCGCGGTACCTAGGTACCAGGTAAGAGGTATCGTGGTACCTAGGAACCAGGTAGGAGGTATTGTGGTATAGCCTTGCTTGGTACCTGGCAGACTGTGAGACGTGGTACTGACTTCTTTCCGGTTCATGGTGTAGAGCATCCCCGATATTTAGGTACCGGTCCCGATCTAGGTCCTACCAGGTACCTGCCGGATCTGGCTGGCAACTATGCTCTTACTATCCAGACCCTTCTCAGCAGAGGGTGGTGCCCGACCGAGGTTTGATCCTATGGGGCAACTATGATCTTACGTACCGGATCCTTCCTAACGGGGGGTGGTGCCCGGCCAGGGTAGCAAAAGGGACATTTGGTTGTCCTAGTCTTTAGGTGAAAACACGTAGGCGAATATATTGGCGAAAATGGGTACCTTGCATTCCTGTTCTAGGAATCTTGGTACCTTTGCGAACATATGGCGAACATTCTGGCAACAAGATCCTGGTAGGCAACTAAGGCCACTTTAGCACCAGGTCTTTCTTAGTGGGGGGCGGTGCCCGGCCAAGGCCTTGATCTGGCTGGCAACTATGCTCATACTATTCAGACCCTTCTCAGCAGGGGGGTGGTGCCCGACCGAGGTTTGATCCGTCGGGCAACTATGCTCTTACGTACCGGATCCTTTCTACCGGGGGGTGGTGCCCGGCCAGGGCAGTAGGAATGCCATGTGGCTTTTCCTGGTCTTGAGGAGGTCCTTCTAGATGGATTAATCCGGTCCAGGGCACTAGGAGAGTTATCTAGCTATCCCGGTCTTTAAGGCGATCCTCCTGGAGGGATTGACCTAGTCTAGGGTATCAGGATAGCTATCCTGCTATCGTGGTCTTTAAAGCGATCCTGTTGGAGGGATTGACCCGGTCCAAGGTATCAGAAGAGCTATCTAGCTATCCTGGTCTTTAAGGTGATCCTCCTGGAGGGATTAATCTGGTCCAGGGCATCAGGAGTGCTGTGTGGCTCTCCTAGTTTTATGGCGATCCTCCTGGAGGGATTAATCTAGTACAGGGCATCGGGAGTGTTGTGTAGCTCTCCTGGTTTTATGGCAATCCTCCTGGAGTTATTAATCTGGTCCAGGGCATCAAGCATTCCTGTGCAAGGGATCTCGGTCTTTAAGTGATGGTCCTGGTAATCAACTAAGGCCACTTCAGCACCAGGTTTTTCTTGGCGGGGGGTGGTACCCAGCCAAAGCATCAGGAGTGCCATGTGGCTATCCTGGTCTCGATCATAGGTGAAAAGCGATCAAGTGAGAACTACCAAGGCAATCATAGAAGAACTGCCAAGGCGATCATAGAAGAACTACCAAAGCGATAATAGGAGAACTACCAAGGCGATAATACTGAAGGCGATACTGGTCAATGCTTACCCCGCGGGCTTCATTGGTGAGACCTTCTGGGGTAATCTGCGTTCCCGGTATGGGTAAGTAGAGCGACCTACTGCAATGGTACTTCTTATTGTGGACTGGTCACTATGAGAACCTTTCTCATGTTGAGGTCACTACCCATTTCATAGGAGGACTAGGGAGAATGATGAGCTTCTAGTCCCCAAGTGATGTAACCAGTTTAGGAGCCTGCTTGGAGTAAATAGGAGTCTTCACAAATCGTAATGGGACTCGAGACTCTGTTCGAACAAACCTGGACCTTGGCAGCTCGCTGGGGCGTTAGGTAGCCTAGTATAAAAGATCAGAAACCGATAATATTGCAATTGTGATCTAGGTAGCTCACATAGGCGCTGTGAGGCGCCTAATACAATAAGTGAGGAACCACTGATCATGCAGTAGTACTGCTGCTCCAGAGGCTTACTTAGGCATATAGGTGGCCTCAGTAATGCGCGAAGCCTCTAGGCTCTACCCGAGCGGATCGCGACGTATGTGGCTCAATATGGCGTTGAAGGGCCCGGTACAAGAGGTAGGGAGCCACCTGCATGATACTGGTCCAGAGGCATGCTTGGGATCCTAAAAGTGTCCAGCAACTGAAATGTGGCTCTGGACCATCCTGGAATGAATAGAGACACAGTGGCTCACTTGGGCGTTGTCCAGCCGGATAGAAAAAATGAGGAGCCACTGGGCTATGCAGCTAGGCTGCTGCTCTAGAGGCTTGCTTAGTCATGTAGAAGGCCTCAGCAATGTGGGAAGCCTCTGAGCTCTATCTGAACGGATCGGGACATAGGTGGCTCAATAGGGCGTTGAAGGGCTCGGTACAAGAGGTAGGGAGCCACCTGCATAATACTGGTCTAGAGGCACGCTTGAAATCCTAGAAGTCCCCAGCAACTGAAATGTGGCTCTAGACCATCCTGGAATGAATAAGGACACAGTGGCTCACTTGGGCGTTGTCCAGCCAGATAGAAGAAGTGAGGAGCCATTGGGCTGTGCAGCTAGGCTGCTACTCCAGAGGCTTGCTTAGGCATGTAGGAGTCCTCAGCAATGTGGGAAGCCTCCGAGCTCTACCTGAACGGATTGGGACATAGGTGGCTCACTAGGGCGTTGAAGGGCCCTGTATAAGAGGTAGGGAGCCACTTGCATGATACTGGTCCAGAAGCATGGTTGGGATCATAGAAGTCCCCAGCAACTGAAATGTGGCTCTAGACCATCCTGGAATGAATAGGGACATAATGGCTCACTAGGGTGTTATCCAGCCCGATAGAAGAAGTGAAGAGCCCTGGGCTATACAGCTAGGCTGCTGCTCTAGAGGATTGCTTAGGCATGTAGGAGGCCTCAGCAATGTAGGAAGCCTTTGAGCTCTACCCAAACAGATTGGGACATAGGTGGTTCATTAGGGCGTTGAAGGGCCCCGTATAAGAGGTAGGGAGCCACCTGTATGATACTGGTCTAGAAGCATGCTTGGGATCATAGAAGTCCCTAGCAACTGAAATGTGGCTCTGGACCATCCTGGAATGAATCGG
Organism: Dipteronia sinensis; assembly: GCA_033220585.1. Classification (NCBI taxonomy): domain Eukaryota; kingdom Viridiplantae; phylum Streptophyta; class Magnoliopsida; order Sapindales; family Sapindaceae; genus Dipteronia; species Dipteronia sinensis. Next base: position 41,039,991 of record CM065638.1, on the reverse strand, counting down.
GACACAGTGGCTCACTTGGGCGATGACTAGCCCAGTACCAGGAGTGAGGAGCCACTGGGCAATGCAGCTAGGCTGCTACTCTAGAGGCTTGCTTTGGCATGTAGGACGCCTCAGCAATCTGGGAATCCTCTGGGATCTCCCCGAATAGATTGGGACATCGGTGGCTCTCTAGGGCATTGAATGGCCCAGTATAAATGAAGTGAAGCCACCGGCCTGGTACTGGTCCAGAGGAATGCTTGGGATGCTAGAAGTCCCCAGCAATCGAAATGAAGCTCTGGACCATGCTCGAATGGATAGGAGCACAGTGGCTCACATGGGCGTTGTCCGGCCCGGTACAATAAGTGAGGAGCCACTGGGCCATGCAGCTGGGCTGCTACTTCAGAGGCTTGCTTTGGCATGTAGGAGGCCTCAGCAATCTGGGAAGCCTCTGGGATCTTCACGAATAGATCGGGACATCTGTGGCTCTCTAGGGCGTTGAATGGCCCGGTATAAATGAAGTGAAGCCACCGGCCTGGTACTGGTCCAGAGGAATGCTTGGGATCCTAGAAGTCCCCAGCAACTGAAATGAAGCTTTAGACCATGCTCGAATAGATCGGGGCACAGTGGCTCACCTGGGCGTTGTCCGGCCCGGTATAATAAGTGAGGAGCCACTGGGCCATGCAGTTGGGCTGCTACTCCAGAGGCTTGCTTTGGCATATAGAAGGCCTCAACAATCTGGGAAGCCTTTGGGATCTTCCTGAACAGATCGGGACATCCGTGGTTCTCTAGGGGGTTGAATGGCCCGATATAAATGAAGTGAAGCCACTGGCATGGTACTGGTCCAGAGGCATGCTTGGGATCCTAAAAGTCCCCTGTAACTGAAATGTGGCTCTGGACCATCCTGGAATCAATTGGGATACAGTGGCTCACTTGGGCGTTGACTGGCCTGTTGCAAGGAGTGAGGAGCCACTAGGCCTCTTCCGGTCGCACTGCTCCTTTTATCATACAGTTGAGTTGGCTTCTCTGGTACATGCGTTGACCTTCTACCTTGGAGCTCTTGAAGAGTCAATCCGGTGACATGAGGGGATTTGCATGAACAGGTGCAAATCCGATGGATCGTAATGGATCTGCTGCATAGGAGATCTGCTAATAGCGGAGCAATTCCTCTGTAAGGTAGCAGGAGAGGTGCAGTTCTACTGCATAGCAGTTCTAAATGTAAGGGATTGGATCTACTGCATAGGAGATCGTGGCGTATCTACTGCATAGGAGATCTGCGGAGAGAATCTGCTATAGAGGAGTACTGTAAGTAAATGAGCAGATTTGTTGCATAGGGGCAGCATAGTAGATCGGTTCTGCCAGTAGTCCCATGTACCATATCAACATCAGAAAGTCGAGCTTACATGTAGAGACATAGGATGCTCATGTAGAGACATGGAAGCCACGTTTGTGAGCTTCCCACAGACGGGCGCCAAAAAGTGTTAACAGAAAAATCCACTCGAGGAGCGAAATTTCAGTTAACACCCTCAACCCGCTACCCCGGAGGTCATAGCGGGGGGTAGGTACTTTGTACCGTGGTTCTGGTAAGGTGAAAACGAGATAGATGCCATGGTAGGAGAAGTCATCCCTCCTATCTGGTGCAGTAGGGTGGTACTCGGTCTTGGTATCTGATCCTGGTACCTAGTCACCTCTCTAGGTGCCTTCAATATTCCCCTGACCTAGATAATGAGTCAGGAGAGGTACATGAGAGCTAGGACCGGCATGGTCAGTGCCTAGCATATATACATACATTCATAGCAAGGAAATAGATGGGAGAATGACAACTCTTTTAGTAGTGGTGGACTGACCTAGGGGGAAAAATCATCACGATTGATCACATGCTGGAAAAAATCCCAGGCAGTATCCATAAGAAGGAGAAAGACCCTTCTTTATATTTATATATCTCTAGAGGTGCTCTGGAGAGCTTACATTAATACAAACTGAGTTTTAGTAGGTCACAGTTAGGGGGGTGCCATTTGGTACCGGTACATTCATGGTGAAAACTGACATACATAGCAGTCGATACAATGGTGGTGTAGAGGGAATTCGGGTAGGGTCCCTTTTACACTCCAAGCGATGGCGAACTCATATTCCTAGTGGAGAAGTGGGTGAAATCTAGGATCAGAGACATGGAGATGTTGGAGAGCTGTTGGAGAGCTGTTGGAGATATGGAGATACTGGAGGGCTGTTGGCCTGTGTCTATTGTTCAAACTCATGTTGGAGAAATGTCTGACTGGACAAATATTGGGGAATCAACCCTTTTCTTGGAGAGTGACTTGTTATATTTATATCTGTTCATCCTTGTTGCCCACTCCATTGGTTTATCGACATTAACGAGTTGAATATCTTATCATTAATGGAGTTGAATATCTTCTCATTGATGGAGTTGAATATCTTCTCATTAATGGAGTAGACTGCTTCCTTCATTAATGGCGTAGTGAATGACCATTAATGGAGTTGACTGATTCCTACATTAACGGGGCTTATTTTCTCCATTAATAGAGTTGACTGATTCCTTCATTAATGGCGTTGATTATCTCCATTAATTACCAGAGAGGTCAACTTTCTCTTTTATGTTGCTTGAAGGAGAATTCTGACTCTGTATCCCAGTGGTATTGTACACTGGTGTACCGGAGTGCTTACTGGCGTGGCGCTTGTTCTAGCATGCTAGTACCTCTTCCTGGTTCCATTCTTCTTACTTGGCGGGTAGGATACACATTTTTGGTTAGATCCTGGACTGATATTGCGGTACTTGGGTACCGGGTAGATGTCGCGATACCTAGGTACCAGGTAAGAGGTATCGTGGTACCTAGGAACCAGGTAGGAGGTATCGTGGTATAGCCTTGCTTGGTACCTGGTAGACTGTGAAACGTGGTACTAACTTCTTTCCGGTTCATGGTGTAGAGCATCCCCGGTATCTAGGTACCGGTCCCGATCTAGGTCCTACCAGGTACCTGCCGGATGGAAATTTCTTCTTTGGTCCCCTGCCAAAAATGACTGTTAACAAAAGTTGTTAAGGAAAATTTTGCTCAAGACGAGAAGTCTCAGTTAACACCCTCGAGACCACTACCACGTAGGTGGTGGCCAAGATTGATCGTATGTGTAACAATGTTTTATAAAATGACAAGGAATAATGATACAATATATTACCCCAAAAAAAGCAAAAATATTTTCTTTATTGAACGTGTATGGTATACAAATTTCTCTCAAATTGCTATCAATTCACTCTAGGGTATGGTCGGGTATTTGTCGTATGCCTATCGAATAGTAGTCTCCTCTTTCTGAAGGAGGAAGTCCCTCATTTATACAATGTCTTCATAGGTTTGAACTCATTGATTTCCCCTTGATTTTCTCATCCCCCTCTTATCGGACGAGATTTTTACCTTTAAATGTAGTTGACTTTGAGTTAATTGCTCCGTTGAGGATATCTTGGAAATCAATTTGTTTCCCATTCAAACTCTATTACTGGTTCTGCACGTGTATAATATTTGTGGATGTGATACTGTGTATCTTCGGGTTTGGCATGATTTCCATAGGGGTCGTTGAATGTGTCATGGTGTGGTGCATCAACTAATGAGGTCGATCAGTGTTTCGACCTCTATATCTGAGAAATTTCGTCCAGCTAGGAGCCAGATCTAGCTTCCCTTGACCTTTGAAGCTATGTGCGGCTTCCCCTAACCTTTCGGAGCTAGGTGCGGCTTCCTAGGGACATCCCCCTGTATCAGCGAGGTATATGTGAGTTTTTGGAGAAATTACGAGGTGACCTCGACTTCGGGGAATTTCTTGTTTTCAGTTTTGGTGATAAGGGCTAAATCTGATCGTTCCGGGCTCTATCCCCGATGTTTTCGGAGCCCGTCCTTGTTCATGCGGGGTGGTATCGTAGCTCGGCTTTGGGTAGAATGGTCTCCTGGTGGAAACTTTCGGGCATGGAGCCAAGTCAGGAAGGTGGAAAATTTTCCTTTGGTCCTTAGCCAGTTTTGGCTATTAATAGAAGTCTCTTCTGACTTGAACACCAGACGTCGAGCTTGGGGTTGGGGTCAGATTTTTACTTTATTTGGGAAATCTTACCTTTTTTACAGTTACCAGAATATATGGGAAATCTCCTCATTAAAGTGACGTGATGCGAACTGACTAATTTATCTCCGAATTAATGTGATTGAGTTACGGCAGTCCCCGAGATTTTTTACCGTTACCAGAATCTTGGGGAGATCTCCCTCTTAACTATGTAAGTGACGTGGCGTGAGCTGATTAGCATGCTTTTGAGTTAATCCAGTTACATTACGGTAGTCCCCGAGATTCTTTACTGTTACCAACTGAGGATCTTGATAGCTCGCATTGTTGCCCTCTTGCCTATATATATCTATTTATCTCCACGTCTTCCTCACATCTCTCAAACTAAAATTTTTGCTAAGAAATATTTTCTCTTATAGCCTTTCTTCCAAGCTTGCCTTTTTCTTCATTCTTCATCCTTATTGACTTTTACTATGTCGAAAACCAGTCGCGATTCAGTTGACTCCATAGTTGACAGTAAAGAGGTCGTCAGTCTTGCTCTGGGGAAACGGGCAAGGAGGAGTTCAGACGGTGACGATTCCCTGCCTAACCTGTAACGTCGGCGGTCAAGTAGGAATGTATCCATTGGGACTGGGTTCTCCAACCATCCTGACCATCCTTTGGATATCGCCGATAAAGATTCCGACAAAGAAGTGGGCGGTGACGCAGTGGGAGAACATCGGGTCTCAGCTTCTTTCCCCCTTTTGGAGAGGCTGCCTCCTTATGATTTTTGGGTTGTCCCAGATTCCATCGTCGATCCGGTCTCGATTGACCGCTTGAGGTCGAAGTTTGGCATCACCGACAGTGTATCCATCACGGTGCCTCCCAAAAATTATGAGTTTTTCAACCCCCCCAAAGGCGTGCTTCCGATTCATGTGGCAGCTCTCGAGAACGGGGTCAGGCTTCCCCTTCATCCGACTCTTCGGTGGGCTCTTAACGCCATCCAGCTAGCTCCCCTCCAGTTAACGCCTGGCTTCTGGAAGCATCTGATTTTTTCCTCGTACTATAGAGGGAACAATGTCAGTTGAGTAAGGTGACGAGGGAGTCGGGTGCAGAGGAGCTGTCCTATCTTTTCCAGATTGGGAGCCTGTCTAGCGCTCCTCGAGGCCAGTTCTATGCTAAGGCCAAGAACAAGCTCAATTTCATCATTCCTGGTGCTTCGAAGAAGGACCCTGCTTGGAAAGAAGAATGGATCCTTGCGGGGAAGGACTGGGGGAGCTCGATTTTCATTGGAGGGCATGAATTTGAGGTTCCCACGGCTTTCAGTGACAAACCCTCGTGGGACCGAGACTCCCTGCCTTCTGAGTCCGAAGCCATCTTGAAGGCTATTTTAGCCCGGAATTATTTGAACTTGAAGTTCCCTACTACTGAAGCCTTCGATCCTCGTAGGGTAAACCAATACTTGCAGATCTCAGACGCTACTCCTCGTAAGTGGCCTTGCCTTGCCTTATTATTCAGCTTGGTTCTAACATTTTCCTTTTTAATTTGCTTATTCACAGTTTCTGTCATTGAAGTGGCTACCCACCACGTCTCACGCTCTTCTCAAGGTAGAGTTTCTCTTCCCTCCACTGAGGTCGAAACTGCTCTTGCTTCATCTATCTCTCCAACTGGGTCCAAGATGGCCACTCTTGCTTCGCGGGCTTTCTGGGCTTTGGGTAAAGCTCCCTAGGTTATCGGTCCGACTGCTTCTGTCCCTTCAGCTGTGGTCGCTAAATTTCCTACCCCCTCGACTCAACCTCCTGATTCCGCTGCGCTTCCAACAACCAAAGCTTCAGAGGTTTCTGGGAAGGGTGTCGCAAGGGTTCCTTCCAGCCGTTCCCGGCCTCAGTCGAGCTCGGCAGGGCGGGATGAAGTCCTGGAACAATTCATCGCGTCTTGTCCCGGCAGTGGGATCTCCAGGATGGATTCCATGCCTGTGGACGTCTTGATTACCAAGGGGTCTGCTATTTTAGCTGAGGTAATTGTATTTCCTTCGTGCTACTCTTGTTAATTTGTTCAGTTTCGAACTCGGGTTCTGTACTTTGTAGGCCTTCAAGTTTAATGTAGCGATGGGCCAGCAAGTAGCCCTCCTCCGTGACCGAGCTGCAAAAGCCGAAGCCGAAGCCGAGAAAGCCAGGGAATTGCTAAAGCAGACTCAGTCTTTAGGGGAAGAGATGACTTCCAACCAGGGAAAGGTCGAGGTCGAGATGGCTGAGCTTCGCTGTGACCATGAGAGGATGAAGCAATCTTATGATCATGAGCGTCTTCAATCTCTCCGGCGGGCTAGACAGAGGGATTCCTGAAGGTCTGAGGCTAAAAAGTTGGACCTCGAGAATCAGTCTCTGATTACTCAGGTGACCAAACTGCAAGCTGACGCGGAGACCTCCTTCAGCGATGGATATTTCTACGCTTCCTTTCTAGCCATAGAAGCTCTTCCTCCTCCCTATGATTTGTCATCTATTGCCGGCTGGGATAGACAGGAAATAATGCTTAAGGCTGCTGAGCTATCTCGCCCTGAAGGCGACGAGGTGGTTCCTTCGAGCCAAGCAGGAGCAGGAAAACAGCCCGCCCAGACAGATCCTCCATTCCCTCGTCCTACCTTTACTACCTCAAGTCCCGGGGAGTCTTCCAGTAGAGTTTTATCCTTTCGATCTGAGGAGGACCATCGGGAGCTAGTGAAGAGGTTAGGAGCCCGTCTGAGGAGCCTCCCTTAATAGAGATGGAGGTCGACAGGAGCCAGACGGGGTCCATGGCTGCCCTTCTTGATACGGCTACCCCGCCTGAGGTTATAGACGTGATTAATGAAGTCCTGGAGGAAGATCCTGCTGATCAACAGATGGAGCCTCTAAATGGAGGGGCGGTCGGCGAAGATAACCAAGATGGACAGCTACCTGAAGAGGGGGTCGATGTCGAAGATCAGCAAGAAGGAGGACGACCGGCGGAGGAGAACCAAGAGAGTCCCAAAGCTTGAAGCAGTTCGTTCATGGCTTGTTTTTTATTGGCCGGAAAAAGGGGGTGGGCACCTCGTTTTGCCCTTATTAGCTTTCTTCACCTTTTTTTTATAGCCTGAGCTCTGGGGTTGGGCTCCCCGTTGGATAGATGTAGCCTTACCAGGGGATAGGCTCCCTTTATCTTTAATGAGAAATCGAATCGCTTTTGAGAATTCTTGTTTCATTTCTGGTCTTCAATAGGAACCAAAGTTGCATCCGTAGTAGCAATTAAAACTTGGGTAGGGAATTATTATGATCTTGATCCTGCACCGAAACAAACATTTTATTTATTTATTTATTTATTTATTTTTTATCTTGGGGGCTGTAGCCCGACCAAGGCATCATGAGGGCTACTTAGTTATTTCCTGGTCTCGAGATCTGGAGGGCAACTATGCTCTTACACTCAGACCCTTCTTGGGGGTGGTAGCCCAACCAAGGCATCAGGAGGGCTATTGAGCTATTTCCTCGTCTCGAGATCTGGAAGGCAACTATGCTCTTACACTAAGACCCTTCTTGGGGGTGGTAGCCCGACCAAGGCATAAAGAGGGCTATTTAGCTATTTCCTGGTCTCGAGATCTGAAAGTAAACTATGCTCTTACACTCAGACCCTTCTTGGGGGTGGTAGCCCTACCAAGCCATCAGGAGGGCTATTGAGCTATTTCCTGGTCTCGAGATCTGGAAGGCAACTATGCTCTTACACTCAGACCCTTCTTGGGGGTGGTAACCCGCCCAAGGCATCAGGAGGGCTATTGAGCTATTTCCTGGTCTCGGGATCTGGAAGGCAACTATGCTCTTACACTTAGACCCTTCTTGGGGGTGGTAGCCCGACTAAGGCATCAGGAGGGCTATTTAGCTATTTCCTGGTCTCGAGATCTGGAAGGCAACTATGCTCTTACACTCAGACCCTTCTTGGGGGTGGTAGCCCGCCCAAGGCATCAGGAGGGCTATTGAGCTATTTCCTGGTCTCGGAATCTGGAAGGCAACTATGCTCTTACACTCAAACCCTTCTTAGGGTTGGTAGCCTGACCAAGGCATCATGAGGGCTATCGAGCTATTTCCTGGTCTCGGGATCTGAAAGGCAACTATGCTCTTACACTCAGACCCTTCTTGGGGGTGGTAGCCCGACCAAGGCATCAGGATGGCTATTTAGCTATTTCCTGGTCTCGAGATCTGGAAGGCAACTATGCTCTTACACTCAGACCCTTCTTGGGGGTGGTAGCCCGGCCAAGGCATCAGGAGGGCTATTGAGCTATTTCCTGGTCTCGAGATCTGGAAGGCAACTATGCTCTTACACTCAGACCCTTCTTGGGGGTGGTAGCCCGACCAAGGCATCAGGAGGGCTATTGAGCTATTTCCTGGCCTCGAAGTGTTTATGTTGAGTTTCCCACACAAGGGTGTAGTCACTAATATTGAACATAGTTGGAGATAAAGACGGAAGAGAAAAAGAAAATGACTTTATTGATGATCGAGATGTAGTACATCTTTATTAGGGTCCGTAATGAAAACCAAATGGAGGTAGTATGCTTGAGAATTCCCTTCTGAAGGGTAGAATTTCCTCAAATGATCTGCATTCCAAGTGTGGTCGATGGATCGTCCGTCCATGTCTTCGAGTTTATAAGCTCCATTGCGAACAACTAGCTTTATCAAATATGGCCCTTCCCAATTGGGACTTAAGACTCCGTCCGACCTTTTCCGAGTGTTCAAGGTCACTTTCCTAAGTACCAGATCCCCTTCTTTAAAATTCTGGGCTTTGACCTTTTGGTTGAAGTATCTAGCGATCTTGCTCTGATAGATCGCTACTTTCTCTGCCACCAGTCTTGTTTTGCTTCTAAGAGGTCTAGATTAGCCCGTAGCTTGACTTCGTTACTTTCGGGCTCAAAGTGATATACCCTGAATGAGGTCAATTTATGTTCGATGGGGAGGACTGCTTCAACCCCGAAAGCCAGGGAGTAAGGTGTCTCCCCGGTAGCTATTCTCTTTGTAGTCCGGTATGCCCAGAGGACTTCCGGTAACTCTTTGGCCCATTTACCTTTCCTCTGCTGTAGCTCTTTCTTTAGGAGTTTCTTGATAGCCTTGTTGGTGGATTCTACCAGCCCGTTAGTCTGGGGATGAGCCACTGAAGCGAGCCTAAGGTCGATCCCCAATCCCTTGTAGAAGTCTTTGAACCGGGCGTTGTCGAACTGCTTCCCTAGGTCAGCTATAATGATGAGAGGGGTCCCAAATCTGCATACCACGTTGGTCTTGATGAACTTGGTCATTTTCTTTTCTGATATCTGAGAAAGAGGTCTTGGCTCGAAGTAGTTGATAGCCACGATAGCATGTTTCATCTGTCCTGAAGCGGTCGGGAGTGGCCCAATTAGGTCGATTCCCCACATGGCAAAGGGGTAAGGTGAACTGAGGGACGACAGTCGCTCGGGTGGCTGGTGGTTCAAGTTTGAAGTTCTTTGACAAGGCTATCAAGATTGCACAAAACTATTTGCGTCTTTGTGGATGGTCGGCCAATAGTACCCCATACGAAGCACCTGATAGGCTAGAGCTTCCCCACCTATGTGGTTCCCACAGTCCCCAGAGTTAACCTCTCTCAATGCCCATTTAGCATCATCGGGATGCAAGCACCTAAGTAAAGAGAGGGATCTGCCCCTCCTGTAGAGGTACCCGTCCACCATACAGTATCAGACTGAGAGCCGTTTAATTCTTCGGGCTTGGTCGGGTCCTTCGGGAAGCTCTCCTTCAAGGAGGTAGGCAACAATTGGGTCCATCCAGCAAGGCAGGCGATCCAGGGAGCAGATTTCTCCATTTGTGGCTGTGCTTGGTTGGGTGATCACTTGGAGGGGAATTCCCAGTGGTAGGGATTGGCCTCCGTTCGCCGCTATTTTAGCCAGAACATCTGCGTGATGGTTTTGGTGTCGAGGCACCTAATCGATCTTGAGCCCCTTAAATTTACTTTTTAGCAGCTGAGCTAGCTTTAGGTAGGCAGCCATATTATCTCCCTTTGCCTGGTAGACCCCAGTCACCTGATTTACAACAAGCAATGAATCGCTCTTGATTTGTAGGTAATCGGCCTTTAGTTCGATGGCTACCTTCATCTCGGCTAGGAGGGCTTCATATTCCGCTTCATTATTGGTAGCTTTAAACTCGAATCTGAAACAGTGACAGAATTCAGTCCCTTCCGGATCTATTAAGACTATGCCAGCTCCTCCCCCGACTTGCCCGGACGCTCCATCTGTAAAGAGGGCCCATAGCTTGCAGCCTTCCGGCCAATTGTCGACCTCGGATATCTTTTAAGGGACCTCATTTGATACTGAGGGATCATCTTGATCTGGGATCGCTGAAAATTCTGCCACGAAGTCGGCCAAAGCCTGTGCCTTAATCGTAGTCCGGGGCTTATACTTTAAATCGAACTGAGTGAGCTCTAGGGCCCATAAGACTAGCCTTCCAGACACGTCTGATCTTTGCAAGAATTGGCGGAGGGGTTGGTCCGTCACCACTGCTATTGTGTGAGCTTGAAAATAGGGACGGAGCTTCCTCCCTGAGATCACCAGAGCATAAGCGAGCTTTTCCAGGAGAAAGTAATTCCTTTCTGATTTGGTCAAAGCATGACTCACATAGTATATGGGTCTTTGAAAACCGTCGCTACACTCCTTGGCCAAAGCCCCGCTTACTGCAGTTTCTGATACGGCCAGGTAGATCTGCAACTCATCTCCCAGAACCGGCTTGACTAACAATGGGGGGCTTGTTAGGTATTCTTTCAAAGCTTGGAAAGCCCGTTCGCTCTCCTGGCTCCACTTCATGTTTTTCCCTTGTTTGATGGCTTTGAAGAAAGGAAAACATTTATCTGTTGAGCGAGAAATAAACCCGTTAAGTGCCGCCACACGTCCAGTCAGAATCTGTACTTGCTTGAGTGAGGTTGGGGATTCCAAGTCCAAGATAGCCTTGATTTTTTCTGGGTTGGCTTCTATGCCTCTCTCATGAACCATGAAGCCCAGAAACTTCCCCGCTGTTACCCCAAAGGCACATTTGGAGGGGTTCAACCGCATCTGGTTTTCCCTCAGTATGAGAAAGGTTTTGCGAAGGTCTTTCTGATGTCCTTTTACGGTTGGGGATTTCGTGATCATGTCGTCGATATATACTTCCATCGTCCTTCCTATCTCGGGCTTGAACAGTTTGTTAACCAGCCGCTGGTATGTAGCCCCTGCATTCTTCAAACCAAACGGCATCACCTTGTAGCAGTATAAGCCCTGCCCAGTAATGAAACTGGTTTTATCTTGGTCAGCCGGGTGCATTTTAATTTGGTTGTATCCTGAGAATGCATCCATAAAACTCAAAAATTTATTTCCGGACATGGAGTGAACCAGCTGGTCGATCTTTGGTACAGGAAAACTGTCTTTTGGACAAGCCCGGTTGAGGTCGGTGTAATCGACACACATACGCCACTTCCCATTTGCCTTTGTAACCATGACCACGTTGGCGATCCATTCGGGGTAGCATACTTCTTTGATAAACCCTGCCTTGATCAATTTATCAACCTCTTCCTGCACCGCAGCGTTCCTATCAGCGTTGAAGTGACGCCTCTTCTGCTTGACAGGCTTGACTGTTGGATCTACCGCTAGTCGGTGGGCAGCCAATGACGCCGGGATTCCAGGCATTTCATCATGGTTCCAAGCGAAGATGTCGCTGAACTCCCTGAGAAGGTCAATTAGTCCTCTTTTCACTTCTGGATCAGGGGGGGCCCCGACCTTGACGACCTTGGATGGATCGTCATTTCTGATAGGTATCTCTTCTAGTTTATCTACAGGCTGCTCGCTGGCCCACTCCTTACTTCGTTCTTCCTCGTAAGGCATAATAGGTTCGCTCTCCGGATGCCCAGGATGTTCCGCGGGCTCCTTCTCCTCCTGGATTATCCGGGATGTATCCATGTCTTCCTGGATTAATGCCAGTTGTACACACTGTTTTGCTAGGGCTGTAGGATTGGCAGATACTGCGTAGCATTTCCTGGCTGCCTGCTGGTCCCCGCGTACCTCTCCTACTTTGGTTCCAACCGAGAATTTCAGGACGTTGTGGTATATGGACAAGACTCCCTTCAAGGAGGATAGGAATGGTCTCCCTAGGATGGCGTTGTAGGCCGATGGGGTGTCAACCACAACAAAGTCGGCCATAACATTTTGTTCGAGAAGGGTGATTCTGATGATTACTGGGAGGATCATCGACCCCACTGGTATGATCGAATCTCTAGTGAACCCATAAAGCGGAGTGGTACAACTGTTGTAACAACGTTGCTTCAGGTTTAATTTTTCCAGGGTATCCTTGAAGAGGATATCTACACTGCTACCTGTATCCACGAGCACGCGATGGACCAGACAGTTGGCGATCTGTATCGTGATTACCATGGGATCATCATGAGGTTGCACGGTGTTGAAGACATCTACTTCAGTGAAAACGATCTGCAGTGACTGGGAGGGCTCTGTCGGGCTCTGGCTGACTTCGAAGATCCCCCAGCTTTCTCCGATGCGGGGAATCTTTCTTGCGTGGTTTTTTCGGGAGTTATTGGAAACGCCAGCCAGTGTAGGACCTCCGCTGATAGTGTGTATCACCTGGATCTGTTGCATTAAGTCAGCCTGTTCCCCTTTCCTCTTTTCTGCGTCTTCATGAATTTCAGCTTGTACCTCCCTTCCAGTCCGAATGTTATCTCTGACCTGTTGTAAGAATTCAATCAAGCATCCCTCCTTAAGAGGGCTTCAATCTCGTTGCGCAAATTATAGCACTCTGAGGTGTTGTGGCCCACGTCTTCGTGGAAGTCGCAGTACTTGTACCGGTTTCTCCTGTCAGCTTGGGCCTTCATGGGAGCGGGCTTTTGGAGCAACCCTTTATCTCGTATAGCAAGGTAGACTGTTTCCCTGGAAGCATTCAAAGGGGTGTAGTAGTCATACCCTTTTTCCCCTTGCATTACGGGGGCCACGGTCCTGGGAGGTGGAGAAGCCCGGGGAGGGGTTCGTTTTGATGGATATCTTTCTTGCCTATGCTGAGGAGCAGGGATGCGATAGGTCGACCTGTTGGGAGGTTTATTCTAGGTTTTCTGCACTGGCTCAAATTTGGGGGATTCTTTTTTCAGACGCTTTGCCGTTCTCATGTCGTCGTGTTCCATCTTGACCTTGAGTTGTTCGTCGATCTCGACCTGCTCAAGAGCCCAGTCGTAGGCCTCCTAGTAAGTCTCGGGAGGTCTTTTGGTGAAGGAACGGAAAAGCTTTCCCGCCCATAGGTTCCGCCTGAAGTTGGCGAGGGTTTCTTTTTGGGTGAAAACTCCCATTTGTATGACCTCCTTGTGAAAAGGTTCCACGTACGACCGAAGAGTCTCACTCCGTTCCTGAATCACATATTGGAGGTGTATGGGATCTTTCAGACGAGGTTTGACCCCTTGGAATTGTGAGCAAAAATCTGTTGATAATTTCGTGAAAGAATCCACGCTGCCAACGGGCAGCTTCCTAAACCAGGTTTTCACGTAGTCGGTTAGGGTCGTTGGAAACATCCTGCATATAGCTGCTCCGGTAGTGTTCTGGACCTCCATCAGTTGAACGAAACTCTCTAGGTGGATTAGAGGATCTTCCGTTCCGGAGAACTTATCTACTGGCAACTTGAATTTTGGGGGGAGCTCCGCTTCCCGGATCTTCCTAGTGAAGGGAGCGTTCATCTCGCTCAGGGGATCCTTTTTGTCCTTCTTACTCTTTCCTTTTCTTATCTGCTGGACCTCTTTTTGAAGCTTTGCCAGCTGATCCCTCAGTCGCTTGTTCCCAGGTTTCTTCTAGTTGACCATAGATTCTTCACTGTCGAGTCTTTCCGATGAACTGGCAATTTCTATCCAGTCCTTCTCATGGATAGGATCCATTCGGGGAATTTGTCTACTTTCCTCCTCTAGGGTCCGGGCGGTCCTCCTAGATGTAGTTAGATGAGATAGCTCTCGTGGCTTCCGAGTAAAAGCATCCACAGCAGACTTAACTCGCCTGGGTTGATACTATGAAGGTCTTTTCGGAACTGGGGGCATGGGTCCCAGCCTATCCCGGATCGAACGTTGGGGCCCTGACCTATCTCGAGCCGGCTCTGGAAGAGGAGGTCCCAGGCAATCGAAAGCAGGTGGCCTAGCTCCGAGCCTGCTCGGCTCTCCCTGGTCATTCAGGTTGGTTGGCTGGATTGTGACACCTTCAGCGAGCAGGCAGACGCGGATGGTTTCTACGAAGGCTGCCGCTTGTTGGTCGAGTGCGGCCTGGCTCACTATAGGGTAGCTAGAAGCCCGCGCATTGGTTGTTTGGACCGGAGCTTGACTACCATATCCTGATTTTCTCCCCTTTCTTGGGACCTTTCTTGTTAGCCTCGCCGGAGGTTGCTGCGAAACTCTATGTTGGCCTTGGTAAGAGCGAAGCCTCATAGTTCCTATAAAACAATAAAAATGTAAATGCAAGTAATTGATTAATTGGGTATAAGGCCCTTTCCCACAGACGGCGCTAGAAAGTGTTAACGAAAATTTTGCTCAAGACGAGAAGTCTCAGTTAACACCCTCGAGACCACTACCACGTAGGTTATGGCCAAGATTGATCGTATGTGTAACAATGTTTTATAAAATGATAAGGAATAATGATACAATTTATCACCCCAAAAAAAGCAAAAATATTTTCTTTATTGAACGTGTATGGTATAAAAATTTCTCTCAAATTGCTCTCAATTCTCTCTAGTGTATGGTCGGGTATTTGTCGTATGCCTGTCGAATAGTAGTATCCTCTTTCTGAAGGAGGAAGTCCCTCATTTATACAATGTCTTCATAGGTTTGAACTCATTGATTTCCCCTTGATTTTCTCATCCCCCTCTTATCGGATGGGATTTTTACCTTTAAATGTAGTTGACTTTGAGTTAATTGCTCCATTAAGGATATCTTGGAAATCAATTTGTTTCCCATTCAAACTCTATTACTTGTTCTGCACATGTATAATATCTGTGGATGTGATACTGTGTATCTTCGGGTCTGGCATGATTTCCATAGGGGTCGTTAAATGTGTCATGGTGTGGTGCATCAACTAATGAGGTCGATCAGTGTTTCGACCTCGATATCTGAGAAGTTTCGTCCAGCTAGGAGCCAGATCTAGCTTCCCTTGACCTTTCGAAGCTAGGTGTGGCCTCCCCTGACCTTTCGGAGCTAGGTGGGGCTTCCTAGGGACATCCCCCTATATCAGCGAGGTAAAGGTGAGTTTCTGGAGAAATTGCGAGGTGACCTCGACTTCGGGGAATTTCTTGTATTCAGTTTTGGTGATGCGGGCTAGATCTGATCGTTCCGGGCTCTATCCCGGATGTTTCCGGAGCCCGTCCTTGTTCCTGCAGGGTGGTATCGTAGCTCGGCTTTGGGTAGAATGGTCTCCTGGTGGAAACTTTCTGGCATGGAGCCAGGTCTGGAAGGTGGAAAATTTTCCTTTGGTCCTTAGCCAGTTTTGACTATTAAGAAAAAGTAAATATTCATAAGGTCAAAAGACGATGAGAGATGAAGAATTGTTCGTACATCAGGATATGTATGAGGTAGACAAAATACTTTAGTTAGTCTTGAACAATATTCACAACTAAAGATAAAGGTTGGGCTCCTTTACCTTGTTTAAGTTGTAGATTCTCTTGCTAACATTTGAGTGGGATCAAATGTGTTATTATGAGTATAAAATCATCAAAGTGTAGTGTCTTTGGGCAAAGGAATCTAGTCCACGAGGTGCATTGATTAGGATCACAGTGAAATATTTTATCCAGAACCGTTAATGGATAAAAGTTTTCACTAAAGGACAATCGGATAGGCTATTTCAATCATGAGATAAATGATAGACATATGGTTACAAGTGTTATCATTTGAGCTGTCAATGAGTACGATTATACAGCATAGTCTATCCTCGATAGTTTTGTGGTATTCATTTGTTAATCGATAAAGGACTTCATTTATAGATATGGGCATCGTGGCTCCATTTATTAAATGTGAGTAGAATATCATCATATGGATATTTTGAGGTATTGGATATTAAATCTTAAAGTTAAGTTTTCGATAGTGTCCATTGAAACATGGCTTCTGGACAAGTCAAAATATATAAGTTCAAAATATGGTCATATGAGTAAATATGGTAACTAAGAGAGCTATAGACGGTCTATGAGCTCTTGGCAATTACTGATATTTTTCACGAGGATACACTATCTCCAATAAGGTTGTCTAGGGTACGACTGAGAAATATTAACTTTTTATATCTTTATTGAAGAGTTCAATTTTAGCTCTTTAGTGAAATGAGCTAAAATTTATAGATCGAACCTAAGTAAATCATTTGTTGATTGTAATTAGATTATGTCTATTGAAGCTTAAATTTAGATAGCCCGCCAAGATCCCCAATCCATACGAACTTGAATGGATCACTTGATATATTCTACCAAACTAATTTCTGAGTCCATCTAATATTGTTTTTAGATTTCGGAATCCAAAAGTTTTGGAGAGGCGTGGTCATGTGTGATCAAGACACGTGATAACTCTTCAAAAGCCTGGATTGGACGGCCAAGGATGTAGGAATTCTTGGGCGGCCCTAATGGGGTGCGTCTAGCATTCCATTAGTACATTAAGAATATAATTTGCACATTTTAATTAAATGGGCTGTTAAATTATATTAATGTATTAATTTAAGGCATGTGGACTATTTTTTTGTAATTAAGAATGGGTCTAGTTCACATGTGGACTTTTTATTAAAGTCCAATGGATTTAATAAAATGGAAAAACAATATATTGCCCATGTATAGGCTTTGACGGAAAGGGCTAAATAATTAGCCTAATCTATTGTTTTATTTTATTATTTAATTAAATGGAAATTAATTAATTATTTGATTAAAAGTCAAAATCTTTTTCTAACTAGGAGTAGGACTCTTAGTGTCATACTATTGTTAGTAGTATGATAAGTATCAAAAACCTTATTTGATAAGTAGATAAATAAAAAGGTTTTATTTACATAGTCAAATTAGGAAGTGTTTAATATCTATCAGAACTCTAATTGATAATTAGTCAATTAGGAAGTTATTGATAAAGTCACAATTTTTTAATTGATATTCAATAATATATTATTGGATAATACATTCATGAGTTGGAATAGGTTTGAACTACTAAGTTGATAAGAGTTTTTGTGAAACAAAAATACTCCACATGAAGGAGAATTCGGCTACCCTATATCCCTATCTAGGGAATTCGGCCACATTAGTTTTTCAAGAAGAAGAATTTTATTCTTTTTGCTTTAAAAAAAATAACTCCAACTCATAGAGAATTCGGCCAAGAGAAAAAGAGAGAGCGTTTTTGTTTTCGATAGTGCACTAGAAGCTTTTATATAAAAAGTCTTTGTGCACAACATAGAATTAGGGTTCACACGAGTTTTCGATTAAAAGATTAAGAATTCACAAGTGACCAAACATTCTTTGTTTTCTCTAGGAGGGTTATTGTGACTAACAAAAGAAAAAGGTTTTGTTTTCCATCCTCATATATACAATTCAAAGAAAGGGAGCCCACACTCCTAGGTGATTCACGTTCGTGATTGGATTGGAAGATCTTATGGATTCAAAGCGACGCAATATCAATCGCCACGTGAAAAGGTGTGATACTTTTAATTATATATATTAATTAATCAAGGGTTAAGGTTCTTCCTTTTAAAAAATATTTATTTGAAATATACTAATCAAGTTTTTCTCTTCCGCCGCATGGCTTCCGCCGCGTGTTTTTCCTTACAGATAACATAAAGGTGAGCCATGGTACTTATCATCCCTATTCTAGAAATCTTGGTAGGCAACTATGCCATTTATGTTAGGATTATGCTCAATGGCAAAAGTGTAATATTGTAATTGACAATCTTCTCATATTAATAAAGTGAATTCTGATTCATACAATTACTTATAGCATTTATTATTATAATTGTCAAGGTAAATAATTATAAGGTCAAAAGACTATGAGACATGAAGAATTGTTCATACATCCGGATATGTATGAGGTAGACACAATTCTTTAGTTAGTCTTGAATAACGTTCACAACTTAAGTTAAAGGTTGGGAACCTCTATCTTGTTAAAGTTGTAGAATTCTTTTACTAGCATTAGAGTGGGATCAAATGAATATGATGAGTCTAAAATCATCGAAAGGTTTTCGAGTAAAAGAATCTAATGCACTAGGTGCATTGAACTGGATCACAATGAAATACTTTATCTAGAACCGTCACTAGATATAAGTCTTTTCATTAAAGAGGACAATTGGAGAGTCTATCTTAATCCTGAGATAAATGATGGACTTATGGTTGAAAGTGTTATCATTAGAGCTATCAATGAGTACGATTATATAGCATAGTCTATCCTCGATAGTTTGGTGGTATACATTTGTTAATCGATAGAGGACTTCATTTATAGATATGGACATCGTGGCTCCATTTATTAAATGAGAGTATAATATCATCATATGGATGTTTTGAGGTATTGGATATTAAATCTCAACGTTGAGTTTTCAATAATGATTATTGAAAACATGGCTTCTGGACAAGTCAAAGTATCCAAGTTCGAAATGTGGTCATATGAGGAAATATGGTAACTTGGAGAGCTATAGGCGGTCTATGAGCTCTTGGCGATTACTGATATTATTCACGAGGATATGCCATCTCCTATAAGATTGTTTAGGGTGTGAATGAGAAACATCTCCTTATTCTATCTTTATTTAAGAGTTCAATTTTAGCTCTTTAGTGGAATGAGTTAAAATTAATAGATTGGACCTAAGTGAATCATTTGTTGATTGTGATTAGGTTGTGTCTATTGAAGCTTAAATTTAGATAGCCCGCCAAGATCCCCAATCCACACGTATTTGCATGGATCACTTGATATATTCTACCGGGCCGATTTAAGGGTCCATCTAGAATTGTTTTTAATATATCAAGAATATAATATGTCTATTATTTAATTAATGGGCTGCACTATTATATTAATATATTAAAAGGAGACATGTGGGCTTGTTTCTTTTAGTAAGAATGGGTCTGGTTCACATGTGGGCTTTTATTTAAAGTCCAATGGATTAAATGAAATAAGAAAATAATATATGGCCCATTTATATAAGTGGGGCGGCAAGGTGTATATATTAACCTAATATATTATTTTGTTTCATTGTTTTAATTAAATAAGAATTAGTTAATTTATTAGTTAATTGTTTAATTAAGAAATAAATCTTTTTCTGATCAGGAAATATATTTCCTAAAGTTATTCTATTGGTAGTAGTATATTAAAAGTAAAAGACTTGTTTGATAAGAAAATAAATAATTAATTTTATTTATTTAATCAAATAAGAAGTCTTTTTATTTAGTCAATAAAAGAATAAAAATATCTATGAGTTGGATTAGGTTTTGAAGTCTTAAGGTTGATGGAAATTAGGGTGCAACACAAACTCTTTTTGGTATGTGATTTGCGGCAACCCTAGTCCATTTAGAGGAAGATTTCGGCAATCCTAAATAGAAGAGGAAGCAAAATTTCGGCCACCTATATAATACCACATATAGAATTCGGCCACCATAGTTGATTGAATGATTCAATTTTTCTTCTTCTTCTCAATTCATAGAAAAAGATAATTTTTATTCTACTAAACATAAAAGAGAGAAGAGATTATTCTTTGATAGTACACTGATTGCTTGTTCATCAATAAGCTTGTGTGTACAACATCAAATTAGGTTCACGCGAGTTTCGATCATTAGATTGAGAACTCAAAAGTGACCGGAATAATTTTTTTCTTCTTTTGATTGTTTTGTGACTAACAAAAGAAAAAGAAAACTTTGTTCATCCATTCTCAGGTTTGCAATTCAAAGAAAAAGGGAGACCACGCTCCTAGGTGATTCACATACGTGTTCGGATTGGAAGATCTCGCGGTACTGTTCACGATCACTGTTCACGGGGGGGGGGTACTGTTCACAATCACTGTTCACGGGCATCGGAAAAGATTTTGCGGATTACCAATCGACGTAAGTCAATCGGATCACGCGTCAAGAGGTATTTAACTCTAACCGTATATATTTGAGTTTAATTAATTAAAAGGTTAAGGTTCAACTTTGAGATAAATTTTAAAACCATGCAAAATCTATTTTTCGTTTCTTCCGCTGGGTTTTATATCGATTTTTCCCTACATTGGTTCTTTTGTTGGATTAGGATACACTTGTGATGACATATTTAAATTATCTGTATTGAATGATGTTAAAAACCTTTTTTGGCAAAGAAGAATTTTTCATCGAGCCGATACCTGGTAGGACCTGGATCGGGACCATTCCCAGCTCCTATCGATACCATGATCTAGGAAGGATCGATACCATGATCTAGGAAGGATCGATACCTGGTAGAACTAGAACCGTGACTGCCTCGCTAACCGGGTACCTGATGAACACCAGAACCACGACCTAAGAAGGATCAGTGCCACGTTACACCTTTACTCCTGATACCAAGTGAAGCTGGTACCGCGATACCATGTACCCAATACCTAGGTACCGCCACCGGACCACCATCAAAGCCCAAGCCTTGGCCGCCTTCATGGCAGAATTTAGTGTGATATCTGAACCATGTACCAATCCTGACACAGACTCGGTTCCCTATGCAGAAAAAGGATCCATAGAATGGCCCGCTGATCATGAAGTCAGGATTCTACATACGGATGGAGTGTCAAGCCAAGTAGGTAATGGAGTAGGGATTGTTCTGACTGATCCTGAGAAGGTTGAATGCTGCCACTGCTTCAGATTTGAATTTAGCGCTACTAACAACGAGGCTAAGTACGAATCCTTGATAGCAGGGATGAGGGTAGCCATAGAGCTTGGTGCAGACTTCCTCTATGTTAAAAGCGACTTACAACTGGTGGTTTACCAAGTGACAGGGCAGTACTAGGCTAAAGGAGAAAATATGGTGGCATACGTTGGAAAGGTCCAGAAACTCATGGCCCGATTCAAGAATGTGAAGATAGAATAGACACCTAGGAAGCAGAACCACCGGGTAGATGTCTTGAGATTGCTGCAAGCGGGGGACAAGCGCTACAGAAAAGGGTACCGCTCCAGCTGATTCCCCGTCCCAGCACAGCAAAAGGAGAGGTGGTGAACCAGGTGGAACGCCTCCCATGTTGAATGGATCCCATCGTTGACTACCTCCTGGTCGAAAAACTACCAAACGACCCCAATCAAGCACGCAAGCTCAAAAGAATCTCAGCCAGATACTTCTTAGTAGATGAGTACCTCTACCGTCGGGGAAGATCCTTACCTCTTCTGAGATGCCTCCACCTTAATGACCTGAAATGGGCACTCAAGGAGGTACATTCGGGAGACTGCTGGAACCATGTAAGGGGCAAAGCACTGGCCTACCAGGTACTTCGTATGGGATACTTTTGGCCTACCTTACACCACGATGCAAGGCAGTTTGTAAGGTCTTATGAACCTTGCTAGAAGACAGCGAACCTGAATTAATTACCGCCTGAGCGACTCTCCACTATCAGTTCCCTTATCCATTTGCTATCTGAGGGATAGATATTATCGGACCACTCCCAACCGCGCTCGGTCAAGCGAAGCATGCCATAGTAGCCACCGACTATTTTACCTGGTGGCTGGAGGCAGAGTCCCTCTCCCGGATAACAAGGAAAATACAACCAAGTTCATTAAAACGAACGTCGTATACTGGTTCGGTACCCCGATTGCCATTATCACTGATTTGGGTAAGCAGTTCGACAATGCACGATTTAGGGATTTCTGTGAGAACTTGGGAATTGAGCTCCGCTTCACATCAGTAGCTCACCCTCAAACTAATGGACTGGTCAAAGCTACAAACAAAACAATCAAGAAGCTCCTAAAAAAGAAGCTCCAACAGAAGAAAGAGAAGTGAGCAAAAGAGCTCCCAGATGTGTTATGGGCTTACTGGACCACGAAGAGGACCGCACTTGGAGAAACCCTCTACTGTCTAACTTTTAGGGTGGAGGCGATCCTACCTATCGAGCACAAACTGACCTCCTTCAGGGCTTAACATTTCAAACAGGAAGATAACGGGGCCAAGCTGAGAGCTAACTTGGACCTCCTGAAAGAGAAGTAGGACGGTGTAGAAGAAATGGGTAGCAGTCTAGCAGAGTAGGATCGCTCAATACTTCAATAAGAGGGTCGAAAGCCAAAACTTCAAGGAAAGAGACTTGGTCCTCAGGAAAGTGACCCGGAATAACCAAAGGAGATCCGACGGTGTACTAGCCTTGAACTGGCAAGGACCCTACCTGATTAAGATGGTAGTCTAATGATGAGCTTACAAGCTGAAAGACATGGAGGGTCTCCCTATTGACCACGCCTGGAATGCGGATCATCTCAAGAGATTCTACCCATGAAGGTTCCTAAAGCAAGGTTGGTTACCCAACCGGTACCACCTTGCACTTGTACCAACCTGAATTTATATCGCCTGATGAATAATCAATAAAGAAGTATCTCTTTCTCCTCCTTCAAATTTCAAATTGTCTGTACTTTCACCTATAATCGCCATGGAAGTTCGCCTATGATCGTCCGGAAACAAGGAAAGCCACATGGAATTCATGATGCCTTAGACAGGACCTACCCATCTCCAAGAAGGGTTTGTACTTAAATGGCATAGTTGCCTACCAGACCAAGGATGCGAAGTTATGGCTCTGGTTACCCGTCGCAGTCCTTAAGACCATGACAACCAAATGGCACTCTTGATGCCTTGGATAGGACTCACCCCTCTCCAGGAATAGTCTGGTACTTAAATGGCATAATTGCCTACCAGACCAAGGATGTGAAGTTGTGGCCCTGGTTGCCGGTCGCAGTCCTCAAGACCAGGATAGCCAAATGGCACTCCTGATGCCTTTGACGGAACCTAATCTCTCCAGGAAGGGTCTAGTACTTAAATTGCATAGTTGCCTACCAGAACAAGAATGAAAAGTTGTGGCCCTGGTTTCCAGTCATAGTCCTCAAGACCAGAACAACCAAATGGCACTCCTGATGACTTGGATGGAACCTAATCTCTCTAGGAGGAGTCTGGAACATAAAAGGCATAATTGCTTGCCAGTCCAAGGTTGCGAAGTTGTGGCCTTGGTTTCCCATCACCTCTTCAAGACCAGGAAAGCCTATACGGTAATCCTAAAGCCTTGGGCAAAACCCAAACTCCCCAAGGAAAGACCTGGTGCTATAGTGGCTTCAGCTGCTTACTAAGAATTTGTTTTTCGCTAGATCACCTTAATTGCCGGGACACCTAGAAATAGGAATGCCAGGTACCCAGTTTTGCTTATGTTTCACTTGTGTGTTTTCAACTAAAGTATTAGGATTCTTGAAACAAGGATGCCAGGTACCATGATTCTCCTACTAATATTCGCTCAAGTACTGGGATTCCCGAGATAGGGGTGCCCGATTCCCAAATTCATTTACATGTGTTTCCGCTTAAGTGCCAAGATTCCTAAAGCGGGAATACCAGGTATCCTAATTCTGCCATATGGAAAAGCTGGCTACTAGAAATGCTTCTCAAGAAGCTTACCAGGATTTATCGCCTAAGTAACTGGAGATCTGTTACCAGATATTTATTGTGTCATGTACCTATCCTTAACATATTATGGGTTCTCATTTATTACCAGATGTTTGTTAAGTCAGGTACATGCAGGGGATTGGTTCTCAGATCAGGGCTATACATCTTCTATAACCCAAACATAATGCAAGATGTCAGCAGGGTACCACTATTGAAATTAATTAGGAATCTGATAAAAAAAGAGGAAATCTACTATTGATCAACCAGGGAGCCCAACCCCCTTTTTACTAGGCAACAACAAAAAACAAAAAAGAAAAAGGGAATCAAAATCAATCGAATAAAAGGGAAAAGAGATATGAATCGGGTTCATGCAACGTCCTTCTAGTTGCTCCTCGGCAGTAACAACTCCTCCTTCCCTGGTCCCGGTTGCTTGGTCAGCAAAAGGATCCCCTCTCTCTGGTACTATTGCCTAGGTTTGAACCTCCACCTCCTCATCCGGATCATCTTGGGCCTCCACTACCTTCTTCACAGGATCGGTCTGGGCATCTATCCCCTCGGTTGGTCCAGGTGGAGAGGTAGAAAGATCAGAAATCCTTTCTTCAACCACATCTCCTACAGCAGCCGGAGGTGACAAGATAGGTACTATTTCAATATGGCTCTGCATGAAGGAAGAGGTGGGTACCAGGTCATCTTTATCAAAAGGGGCGCCAACAACTTGAGAATGCCCTACTTCATTTGGAACGATCTCGGACAGTTGAGTGGCCTTGGCCATAATCTCCTCCTAGTCTCATCCTCCAATTAAGCCTAGAACGAAGGGGGAGGAAGTGCCTGCGCCACTTGGTAAGCAGTGAAAAAGTACCCCTCTATGAAGGAAGCATCCACCTTGGCTTCAAAAGCAGCCACGCTGCTGCACAAGGTCCGGGTCTCCTCCTCTAGCTGCTCTTTTTCTCCTTCAACTCATCTCTTTCGGAGGCACGGTGAATGGAACTCAACCACTTCGTATCATAGGCATGACTGATCCACTCCCTGTCTACCTTGGTCTCGGTCGCGGGCGTCTCAGCCTTATCCATGGCCATGGCTAGGAAATCCACGTTGCCACCGCCTTAGCCAGCTCTCTCTTGACCTCTACAAGTTCTGCCTTGGAAGTGTTGGTTTGCCCATGAAAGGTCCATTACTTGTTGGCTCATCGCCACGTTGAAATTGAAGGCCTAGCAGATATATAAAAAGATGAGAAGGTTAAAAATTCTCTGATGCTTAATCTAGACAGAAGACTTAGTGAAGTAACATACCTCAACTAGGAGAGTTGATCCATTGGTGATCAGGACATCGATTGACATTGAGGCCATGGCTTGTAACCCTCCACCTGGGCAAGCAGCTGTGAACCGAGACAGGACCTCACCATGACTGTTGCTCCTCGAACGCGAGCCGTTTTAATCTTGAGGAACTGCGGGAGAAGCATAAGTAATAATAAGACCCCTCTCAACCCTGCTAGGTTTATCAGCAATCTCAGCAGGAGGATGAGGGGGGACTGGTTGAGAAGACCCAACAGCAGGAAGAACAAGGGCTTGACTCAGCACCTGGCTAGGAGAGCCTCTGATTCTGGCGAGCCTGGCTGCCATCTTGGCCAGGTTGGATTGTATTACAGGATGAGGATGAGGAGGATATCATTTTGGTACCGGGACTGGACTCACCACGAGTCTAGTAGGTCCTGGTGAGGTACTAGCCCCTACAGCAAAATCGGGGCGAGGTGGAAGCGTGATAAGGGAGGCATGTCGAAAGGGAGACCGACCCTCAAATTGAGAAGGTACGTCCAGGTCTGGGAATGGTACTGTAGAAACTGCCAAAAACAAGAGAGTTGATACATACCAATTATCATAAGTCACAAAGAAAGCAGAGAATAGAATAAGGCGATATGCCTGGAGAAGCATGAGATACCCGAAGGTAATAATCTACCCTGCCATGCTTAAAGGGATCGGAGGTGAGGTACTTCGTAATAAGGTAGGACCGGGCCATGATGCCTTTTCAAATTTTCCCCGCATCAATAGAAATACTACCTTTCTCCCACTCGGTTCTACCACTAAACCGTGTGGGAACTTCAAACTCAGACCCCCCCCCCCTAATATGGACCGAGCTTCCTTAGTCACCCCCTATTATTACCCACTCAGTATGCCAAGAGCTGTCATTTTTCCTAGCTCCAGGCACCTTGAACTTCAAGGGATTTTTGGGCTGTACATAGAATTGGCTTTTGGGACCTAGGGCGTTGGCTGCAATCTGGAAGAGGAACCTAAGCTCCTCTAGCCCCGATTCGCTAGTAACTTGGTCTATCTCACACTGCTCCCTCCACAATACCAGGAATCCTACCAGGTCCTCCAGAATCTTGGTGTTAGTTGAAGAGGAGCGAGCTGGAGAGCATGGAGCACCCTACGAAGGGTAGGATGAAAGGGTAGTCTGACTCTACATTCAAAGGCGGAGGTATGAATCAGGAGCTGGTTATGAGGAGGGGAGTACATATCATACCCCTGATGTGGTATGATGACAGTTATATCAAATAGGATCATGAAATCCCTCATCAAGCGTCTGACGGTATCGATAGTGCAGGTGGTATCTGGGACACATCGAAAGTCACGAGGAAGGGTGAGTACCCCACCACTCATGGCCGCTACATCTCTGACCGGATCTCCACCTTCTCCTACATCACCGACCTCATTGATCGATTCGACATCAATGTTAACTGGGGTTTCGGGGTCGTTGCTAAAACACGACGAGATTGCCACATTCCGGTTTGATCGGCGACGTTGAGTGGCAATGGTGCCTTCACCGTCGTAGTCTCCTCAATCTATCCTCTTCCTCTTGAGAGAAAGGTTTGAGCTATCGGCTGAATCGCCGTCGTTATATTCAAAAATCTTGTCAAGACTGTCAAACGACATTGTCAAGGCTCGAAATAAGAAGAAGGAAGAGAAGATATGGTTTCTGGGATGCTAAAAAGTTTTTTTCTTTTAGAATGAAGCAATGTGAATGATGATCGAGTAGGGTGTGATACTTATAGAATGAGGAAATGGTTACCGGTAACGGAAAGGGAAGGTCATTAATGACGTGTGATACTCAGAAAGCGGGAGTAACGGTTCGAGAAATGAGCAACGGTAAAATATTTCCTTTTTAAAATTGGCATATCCTAACCAGACATGTGAAAGGCTCATTAAAGCAGCGTTATAAAGGAAGATTCTTCCCAGATCACGTCCTAGGTATCGGTAACCAGCGACGAGAGACGACTAAAACTCTTAAAGCAGTATAAGATCCTGACTCCAACCCCAACCAGGTACCTATGTTCAAGTCAGAGGGGACTTCTATTAACAGCCTTTTTTGATAGGGGTCCAAAGAAGAATTTTCCATTGAGTCGATACTTGGTAAGACCTGGATCGGGACCATTCCCAGCTCCTAGGTACCAGGAAATATTGATACCATGATCTAGGAAGGATCTATAACTGGAAAAACCGAAACCGTGACTGCCTCGCTAACCTGGTACCGGATGAACTCCAGAACCATGACCTAAGAAGGATCGGTGCCATGTTACACCTTTACATCTGATACCAAGTGAAGCTGGTACAGCGATACCACGTACCCAATACCTAGGTACCGCCCTACCACTAACGGACTGGTATAGTGAGTATAACCTATCCGCCCAACAAGGAGTATGACATCGAGAAGGTACTGGCACACCAGGGAGGAGCTACGCCAGCGAGAATAGACAGGTATACTTCAAATCATGATACTGTATTGCCTCTGAAGGAATAAAGCTAAGTTCGCCATGTAGGGGAAAAAGCTAACTTCTTCACCACTTGAAGCGCCATAAATGAGACCAAGAGGTCAACCAAATCAAAATTCAAATACAACATTAGTTAGATGGATCAAATCTTGTGCTTTTAGCCCCAATCAACTTCATTCAATGCCTAAAAAATGACTCCAATAATTCTCAATAAAGGGACCTGATTCTTAGGAATGAGGGATGGTTGGGAGTCCATAAATACGGTAATTGAGGATGACAGAAGAGATGGAGAAAAAAAAAGATATCCACTTATCAAATAGCACGAGAGCTCTATCGCTATCTATGTAAGAAAAAAAGAGAGACAATAAGGTTTGTAATCTCGGTAATCCCCACCGTTGCAATAGAAAACCTAGTGATCAATACAATAGCTTTTTCCCATTTTTTACCACATATATGTTGTTGTCTCCTTTTTTCCTTTGATACAATTATTCTGTCAAAATCAAGGTGTCTAGAGATACCTCCCTCGTTGTGACCTACCTGGTTGCAGCTTGAGGGTGTTAATCGAAATTTTTCTCCCATACGAATTTTCGGTTAACAAATTATTTATTATATATTAATGATATTAATTATGTTGTAAAAAATATTGTTATGTGTATCTAGTAAAACACGAAGCTGAGGTAAAAACACGAGGAGGTAAAAAATATTTTATATCATTTATTGACGACTTCTCAAAATATTGTTATGTGTATCTAGTAAAAACCAAGGATGAATCTTTTGATAGGTTTACTGCCTACAAGGCTGAGGTTGAAAATCAACTAGAAAAAAGAATTAAAATTATTAGATCAGGTCGTGGGGGAGAGTATACTGAAAATACTATATAGCGTATGTCTACTAACCTATAAGGGGGGGTGAATAGGTTTTAGTTGATTTATTACCAACTTTTTGACTTAATCAATTTTAATAGATCTACCCCATATTAGCAATCAACCAATCCAACATAAATATGCGGAAAACAATAAAAACACAAGGATTGATTTACTTGAGAAACCCTCCAACTGGGCAAAACTCACGGGCTATCCTTCTAGCCACATACGGTCCTCAAATCCACTATTTGAATGAAAGCTTACAACCTAGGTTGACCTCAAGTCACACCTACTTGGTCACTAACCCTTTCACTCTACCCAACGGGCCTTTAATAGTGATTCTAGACCACTAGCTTGTGCACTAATCCACTTAGTCATAAAGCTTAACAAACAATGAAGAGGTTAAACAACCTATGTGAATATGTAAGAATATTCTAACATGCAATTAATGATAGGCAACACTAAATGCTTATCTAAGGATTTAAAGATGTCAATGAGTGCAAATCCTAGATATCAATATCTAAATGCAAATGCATGAAGATTTAGCTAGAAGGGTGAAAACGTCCTAAATGCTAGCTATCAATGAACATAAAACCTCAACCAACAAACATAATCACAAACATACTCAAATCATGCTAAACCAAATAAACATGCAATTAATTTACAAATAATTGCTAACCCTAGGTAAACAAGAATATAGAGATGAAAAGGAAGTTCTAAGACTTGTTTGATTACCTAGTCAAGAAGAGCATGAAGACCCATGAAGAATAGATGTAAGAATGAAGCTTAGATGCATATGGGTATGAGTTTGGTTGAGTAAAAAAGACTTCTTGGAGCTCTCTCTCTCTCTTGGATTTACTTTCTCTCACTTAGGGATATATTTACAGAGCTCTAGGTCTAAATGGTGGAGAAGAAGATGTATTTATAGGGACCAAAAAACGAGCTGGTGTGAAATTCCCGAAATGCCCAGTTCGGGTGGCAAAGGTGACATGAGCAAGTCGCCTTGGAAGTGGCCTAACACACTCTGAGAAAACACGTTGCCTGAGGCGACATGTAAGGTGACATCCCCAAGTCGCCTTACACACTGGAGAAAAATAACAAGACTAAGGCGACATTGGAGGCGACATGCACAAATGGCCTTGCATGTCGCCTAACACACTGTGGGAAAAAATCAAGTCTAAGGCGACTTGTCAAGCTACATGTACAAGTGGCCTTGCATGTCGTCGAACCCACTGTGGGAAAAACTCAAGTCTAAGGCGAATTGTCAGGCAACATGTACAAGTGGCCTTGTATGTCGCCTAACCCACTGTGCAGCCTATCAACTCCAAAATGCAAGAAGTGTGTGTGTGCAACCATACGTGCATGTCAATACAAAAGCATAGAATGTGAGTGTGTGCAACTAAAACCTCTTCAAAGAGAATTAAGCATGTGATATACCTTTGAAGTGCTCTTGAGAGAGATGATGTCCTTGAAGCTTGATCACACCCAATGAGGCCTAATTTACCCTTTCAAAATTAATCCCCAATGTGGTTTGTCAACGAAATACGCCAATCAAAATATGAGGAACTTATATATACCACTACAAATATTTCTCAATTTTGTGAACAACATGGTATTATCCGTGAAGTTACTACACCTTTCTCTCCTTAGTCAAATGGGGTAGCAGAAAGGAAAAATTAGACATTTAAGGAAATGGTAAATTCCATGTTGGGAAGTTCAAGAGTACCTCATAACTTGTAGGGGAGGCGCAGTTATCAACATGTCACATTCTTAATCGAAATTTATTCAAAGAAAATTACAAGACTCCCTATGAGCTTTTGAAAATACCTACAAGGTTATACTAAATAACCTAGAGGGGGGGTGAATAGGTTGACATTCTATTTTTAAAAACCCTTTTGAGACTTTTATCAAAACCTTGGTGAGCATACAAATTAACCTTTAACATTATTGTTATGAGAAAAACAATTAACACATGTATACTCAATACACCACCCTTAGTCAACAAAACATATAACAAGAAACAATGTATCTTATGAACAAATATATTCAATGCAAAGCAAATTCCACAAGTTGTACTTCGAATATTACAATGTAAATTCACTAAGTGAAACTTTACAACTTGATCTAGAATATCACAAGATACAATGTTCAAACACTAAAAAGATACAAAAGACAAATGTGGAATCAACAAAGTGTTTTCTACTCAAACTTGTCAAGAATCTTGTTTACAAAGATATTCATTTTAGATACAACAAGATACAATCAATTTCATATACAAATTTAAAAGAGTTTGAGTTAGAGACATTTGACACATTATTTTTACGTGGTAAAATCTCCGAAAAGGAAACATCCACAGGTTGATACCACAACCACTGGCAAAACACTTTTCACTAGTTGGATAAAAGTACACCCCCATAAGTGACCAATCCACATGATATACTTCCTATTGAATATCTCTCTTATCCTGCCCTCGAGCCTTTTACTAATGAAAGCTTTTGCCTACTTGATCGCACCAACATTGTTATACATTTTGGTCCTCTTATCCTTATCTTATGTCTCATTTTCGAGCGTTTTTGTGTGTCTAATGGCTCGTATTATAGTTATTATAGGCATTTAATTGATTTCAGGTGCTGGAGACAAAAATCGGGATTTTAGGATGAAAAACAAGTCAAAGTTCAGTGAAAACGTGCCTAGAAGCATAGTGCACAGGTCCTTTACCCTTGCACCGGGTGAAGAGCATATTGAAGAGCCTGTGCGCAGGTCACTGTGCGGGCCTTACCCGTGCATTACCCATGCAGTCCAAGCTTTAGAACTTTGCTGGTCTATCAGCGTACTTACCAGCGAACCGACGAAGAAAGCTGCTGGAGAGGATGTGCGTGGGTCATTGCGCGAGTCCCTACCCATGCACATGTACCAGCACACTACGTTGTATCAGGTTGCCATATCAACATTTTTAGACCTAATCTTGGAAGCCCTATATATACATCATGTTCTCATTACGAAATCTCTCTCTTCTTTTGCTCTTTTTACTCACTCACCATTTTCTCACTCTAATCACTTCAATACTAATCCTTAACCACTAACCTTAGATCAAAGACTCAGACCTCACCAAACCCTAACATCATCCTTACCATCTCTACTCAAGGAGGCTACTAGGAGATTGGATTCAGGCTTCAAGAAGGAGGAGTTCTTCATGGGTCGTCTTTATCTCTTATCTCCTAGCATTCATTTTGTATCTAGCATGAGAAGCTAATCCCCTTATGGAAGTTGATGTAATTAAACTTGAATTTTGGGCTTTCCAATATACTTTGAATATTTAATCTATTTAGTTCAATTCATTTGTTCTTAATGTATTTAACATCTCTTTGAATTAAGTAGGTACACCAACTCTTGGTTTATTGATTGACGTTGAATATTTTGAATGTTTATTAATTTGAATTTGGTATCCTTTTGATTGGGTAGGTACACCAACTACAAATTCAAGTTGATATCGGATTAAGAATCTCCTTGGGTTGATACACTCTCACTCTAAGTTGAGATACACACATTTAGGTGACTAAACAAGCTAATTTGAATGGGAGGGATGTGTTGTGAGTACACCAATCCGACACATCCCGGCTAAAAGTGTGGAAGGGGTGGCTTGTGAGTACACCAATCCAAGCCATCCCGACTACCTTAATCTATCTAGGCTTCATGAGAAACTCTCTCTACACTCAATAGAGTACACCAATCATTGTTGTGTGGGGAGAGTTGAGTGATCTTTTAATCACGCATAAAGGTGGATTTAGCCCTATCAGATTGAATTGGTTATTAAAAGATTGATAAGATTGCCCACTGTTTATGTATGATTGGATTGACTCCTACTCATCTCACCATCATTAATTTGCATTCACTCTAAACTAGTTGCATTTAGTTTAACTTAATTTAATTGCATCTTAGTAGTTAACCTTTTCAAACCAACTATGACATTTTACTTTTATGCATTTTAGTATTATTAATCCTAATCTAGTCATCACTATCCCTAATCCCTGTGAATGACACCCTTACTTGCCATTGGACTTGTTTTGTAAAACATTTTGAGGCATTTGAGGTTTTTATAAATTACTTTTGATGGGCATTTTCTAAAGACAAAAATGCACCACGTTTACTACTCCCTATCCAAGACATTTCACATGCCTCTAGAGAGTAACTCCCTATCCAAGAGACTTCACATGCCTCTAGGAAGATTTCCTTGCTTGACTATCTAGATCTTCACCATCCTAGCCAAGACTTCCTTACTCAACTTGAAGCTTCACACCTCAAATGAGATTTCCTTGCTCAAGCTAAAGCCTTACACCTCAACAAGAGACTTCCTTTCTCAAATTGAAGCTTCACACTCCAAATGAGACTTCCTACCTTTTGCAAGGCACACGATCTAAGTGTAATGCAAATGATGCAAACACATGCAACATAGAATATGTGATCAATATATCCTATGGAGACTAGAAATGAACAATAAGCACACAATGTATGATTTTCTAGTTTACAATCCTAAAATCATGTCATCACACAAATAATGCGTGTACATATGAAATGTATGGATTAAGTACACTTCATGAAGAACTAGACTTAATCATCAAAAATGCACAAAACAAGTTTGTCTAGATCTTATAACATGAACAAACAATCTAGAGTATGTGAAACACCTAACACATACCAAAAACCTAGATGTTGTTCAAACAACAAAAAAAATGCTAGAATCAATTAATATGTTCAATATAAATCTCTAGCAAACTTTTAGAGCATATATTCACAAGATAATCAATTAAATCCTAATAGGTGCTAAATATACAAACAAATGTGCTATTCCTACAAAAGTTCAATTAATTAGTTCTAGCACATATAAAGGCTATGAATCATCAAAATAAGATCAATCAACACAAAAATAGCCCTAGATTAAAAGCTAGCACAATACAACTCTCAAGCATGTGAAAACATAGGTTTTAAGAAAACCTTACTCAACATCCAAGTTTCTAATTAAGCTCAAACTAGCTTCAGTAGAGTCTCAAACTCTAATCAATGTTTATACATCAAACATACAGATATAGAAGAAGAAAACCCAAGGTAATTGAGACTTGAAGAACAAAACTCAAGAGATAAATCAATACCGTAAGAAAAACATGCAGTTTCGGATTTAGGTGTAGAGCTACCAAAAACCTTTATCAAATAACCTCAAACTCTTTTGGATATGATATAGGACTGGTAGACAAAGACTCTTCAACTTGAATCACTCAAAATGAACTTCGAATGAGTGAGTTATGGTGTTTGGAAGTTGAGAAAGTTGGAGATAAAATTTATGCACAAGTTTTTCAAATTTTCTTCTTGAAATGAAATGTGGGAAGGAAAAGGATATTTAAATGAAATAAAGAAGAGGGAAACAAGACCACCAATGAGGGGATGCCACATCAGCCTCCCGTGGAGGCGCGTGGCATCCACGGGGGCAGATGGCATTGTTGGGGTTTATGCCCTAAAGCTTGTAATTTGTAAATGGAATGTTAACATAAATAAGAAAATAGTTTAATTCATTCTTCTTATGTCATATATTCTGTATAACTTGTGCATTTAACATCTAAGATTGCTGGATGTAATTTCAAACTGAGTATATGATTGTCATATACAAATGGATTCAATTTGAAACTAGCAATCTAAAGAGTCCGTAGATAGCAAATAAAGCTGAGTACTTTATTTATGGTTAATCTATAGCTGCGGGCCATTTCGTAGTGTACGGTGATCCTATCCTGGATCATTCATATGGTGATATGAGAATGGAGGCACCTTGTATGATGTGATCATATAGGACTGGGTCATGATCTATATATATCTCTCAATACGATCTGTTACATGATGAGATTCAAATATATCAGCTAATGATGGCTATATGTGGGTGATCATAATCCTGAGTGTCTTATCGACTCCTTCAGGTTAGATCGTGGTCTTTGATATACCATGGGTGAGGTCAGAGATATATTCTCGATCAATATGCTCTGTATGTTGGGATCGCGGTTTGGCTTGTGGCTGGAAAGGTTTGTACACAATAGTGGAATCCACTCTTTGTGGTTAATCTATAGCTGTGGTCCATTTCGTAGTGTACGGTGATCCTATCCTGGATCATTCATATGGTGATATGAGAATGGAGGCACCTTGTATGATGTGATCTGGGTCACGATCTATATGAATCTCTCAATACGATCCATTACATGATGAGATTCATATATATTAACTAATGATGGCTATATGTGGGTGATTATAATCCTGAGTGTCTTATCGACTCCTTCAGGTTAGATCGTGGTCTTTGATATACCATGGGTGAGGTCAGAGATGCATTCCCGATCAATATGCTCTGTATGTTGGGATCGCGGTATGGCTTTTGGCTGGAAAGGTTTGTGCACAATAGTGGAATCCACTCTTTCTTTCGAGAAGTAGATGGTAGTTCCCTTAAGGGTTGATTCCTAGCATGAACGATATGAGTGCTCTCCTAATTCCTTGAAGAATGTAGGATTTATTGTTCATTAGAAAATCAATGGTACTTAATGGAAAGATATAATTAGAGCGGTATAACGGACATTATGACCCAGCTCTAAACCATATGTAATAGCTATATCGATGGACACCGAAAGTTATTGGTTTGTGTAAAAACATCTACAGTTGAAAGAGTACAGCTTCGGGTTTTTAGTGGAATAACACCGGAGTTAATAATCATGAAATATTAATTAAAGAGTTTAATTAATTATTTTTAAGGATTATTGGAGCTCAAAATATTGTGGGTCCATTAGGTCCCCTTGTTAGCCCGATCGTTTTAGGTAACAAAGGTCACAGTTAATTAATTGGATTGGCCAATTAATTGTGTTACAAAAGTGACACGTATTTCGAGAATTAATTGAATAATGAGATTATTTAATTAATGAATAACGGTGATTGAATAAATTAAATAATAAGATTATTAATTATGTTATTAATCACTAAATGGAGGGTGTTAATTGATATTTGATTTTGAATAAAATAAGATATTATGATTATTTTATTTTATTAAATTAAATATTTAATTTTGAATTTAAAGAGTTTGAGTTCATATCAAAAACATAATTAATATCTTTAAAGATATCAGATATCAGATATCTTAAAAGATTTAACTAATTAGTTTTATATATATATATATATATATATATATATGATATATAAGAATATAGGAATTACTTGAAGACCACGGAATGCCTTGGATAACTTTTATAATTAGATATATATTTTTTAAGTTACATAGCCCATTGTACTCGGTCAACTCATGTATGCTTTTATTATGATATAATTAAACTATTGCCATGCATATGCATATCATTTAGATTAGGTGTGCCTACACATATATATGTTGATATGTCATACATGCATTATAGCCTTCTATATTATGTGTTTAATTTTAATTTGATTAAATGGTAATTCACATAACTGGCTTTAAGTTAATGGGATTAGTTTTTAGGAGTAAAAACTTAGTAATTCTCATTAATTACTAATCTATTAATTTGTTTAATTATGTAGATTAGTAGGGTCCATTATAAATATTAGGTTTAATTTGATTAAGCTCTGATTATAATTGGACCTAATAATGTGTTTAGTTTAATTGTTAAAACTTGGTAAATAAACATTAATAACTCTAGTATTATTAAATTGTTTACATAGATTAGAATTATTACTAATAGATTAGATTTTTAAGAGTTAAAAATCGTAATAATTTATTAGTTAATTAGAATTAGATTCTAATAAAAAAAGGTTAATGCGTTAGACGACTAGATTGAAGTTAGCCATTTAATCTTGTAACAATCTAGGTGCATTAACAACTATAGAAAACCTTAGTTATAAAATAGTGCGTGGGAGAGGGATATATGACATTATATCCCGTAGTCTCCATCATTAGTTCAACACTGTGAGATCCGAGTGGGGCCTCGTGACGGCTTTGCTTTCGTCCTCCCTAATGAGGGTTTTCACAAAGATCAATACCAAGAGCAATTCTTGAGTTGAGCTCATAAGATCTGAAATGATATGTTACACTCACAAGGTTTTGATTAAACTTGGTTAGTTAAAAACCTGACTGAATAAACGATGGTTGAGTGATATAAGAATAAGAGTTATTCTGGAATATCATTTGATTAAGAGTGTCTCAATCTAACATGCACGAATTTGACCGACCCTAAGGCGGCACTTGCTTGTGGTATGTTAGATTATAGTGGCGTAGTAATTCTTTTTGGGTTGTTCTTGTTCATTAAACATGTTCATGAATCATGTTTAATTTTATGCCAAACCATTCGCACTTGTTATGAACGTATGACTGAATGAATTTCTTATTTTATGTTTATCTCAGCCATGTCATCTTCACTCTTACAAATACTTGCAAATGTTAAATTAATTAGTGATAACTACACTAAATGGAAACACAACATCAATGCAATTTTGGTTACTAAGGACCTGAAGTTTGTGCTTATGGAGGAATGTCTTCTAGCGCCTACTGCCAATGCCGCATGAACTGTACGTGAGGCATATCAAAAATGGGTCTCATCAGATGAGAAAGCCCGAACATATATGTTAGCTAGTATGATAGACGTGCTTGTCATAAAGCATGAAGTAATGACTTCCGCATTCGAAATAATGGAGTCATTGCAGGCTATGTTCGGGCAGCCCTCTGAGCAAAAGCGGCATGAAGCTGTTCGTTCCGCAATGCTTGCTCGGATGATAGAGGGCACATCTGTTCGGGAACATGCCCTGAACATGATGTCCTATTTCAACATGGTAAAGATCAATGGTGGGGCCATTGATGAACCCAGTCAGGTGAGCATCATACTGATGACTCTTTCGAAGAGTTTAGATCAGTTAAAGAGTAACTATGAGATGAACAAGCTAAAGTTCATGAGTCCTTGACTAAGGACAACAAAAGTAAGACTGGTGGGGCAAATGTTGCCGAACCATCTTCCTTTAATACTAAGAAAAGGAAGAGGTTTGTTGGGAAGGCGAAGGGCAAGCCCAAACCCAAGAAAGCCCAGAGCAAAAAAAAGGGCGCCTCCACCGACCGGGGCAAGGGAAAATGCTTATATTGCGACAAGGTTGGGCAATGGAAGAGGAACTGTCCTCAGTATCTGGAGGAGGTAGCCAAGAAGAAGAAAATGAAAGGTATATATGATTTACTTGTTCTTGAGTGGTTTTTAGTGGAAGATGATTCTTCACCCTGGATAGTTGATTCGGGGGCCACTAACCATGGTTGTTCTTCTTTGCATTGGACTGATTCTTAGACACAGCTTGATGAGGGATCCTTCTATATGCGTGTGGAGTCAGGGGATGTCATGTTGGCATGAGCAGTGGGCGTAATTAGATTTCGTTTTTGTAATTATAATTTTATATTGTTGGACAATGTACTTTTCATTCCTAGATTTACAAGGACTTTAATTTCCGTTTCTAAGTAGTTAGAACAATTATATTCTGTTTCTTTTGATAATAAATCAGTTATTATTGCAAAGAATGGTTTGAATTTTTGTTCATGAATTAATGAAAACAATTTTTATGTGTTAAGACCGTTAATACATACAACACTGCTCAACACCAAAATGTTCAAGGTTGAAAAACCAAAAACTAAACGACATAAGATTTTTCCAGAAAACGAACCGTATCTCTAGCATATAAGGCTTGGTCATATTAACCTTGACGGGATAAATAGACTACTGAAAAGCGGACCTTTAAGTGAGTTAAAGGTTGGCACCTTACCTGTCTGTGAATCTTGCCTGGAAGGTTAGATGACTAAGAGACCTTTTATTGGAAAAGAGCTTAGAGCTAAAAACAGCTAAAGCTTATACATACGGACATCTGCAGACCGATGAATGTTAAAGCTAGGGGTGGTTATGAGTATTATGTCACCTTTATAGATGACTACTCAAGATACGGATACGGCTACCTAGTGCAACGAAATTCGTAAACATTTGAAAAGTTTAAAGAATTCCGAGCTGAAGTTGAGAATCAGTTAGGAAAGACTATCAAGACTCTACGATCGGATCGTGGAGGTGAGTATCTTGACCAAGAGTTTGGAGACTTTATGGTCGAGTATGGGATAGTGTCCCAACTCACAGCTCTTGGCACACCTTAGTAGAATGGTGTCGCAGAGAAGAGAAATAGAACCCTAATGGAAATGGTGAGATCTATGATTAGTTTCTGATCATTACCAAAATCTTTTTGGGGATATGCGTTACAAACAGGGGCATACATTTTGAATGTAGTGCCATCCAAATCTGTTCTTAAGACTTCCCTAGAGTTGTGGAATGGTCGTAAAGTTAGTTTACGACATTTTTACGTATGGAGGTGTCCAGCACATGTACTGAAGAAAATAACTGGAAAGCTAGATCCCAAGTCTGTGGTCTGCTTGTTTGTAGGATACTCCAAGGAGACCAGAGGTGGATACTTCTAAAGTCCTGAAGATAACAAAGTATTTGTATCGACAAATGCAACGTTTCTTGAGGATAACTATATTAGTGACCATAAACCTCGTTCTAAAATTGTATTGAATGAGTTGGAGCCTGGTGAGACCAGTACTCAGTCAACAAGAGTTGTTGATCCATTAATATCTGAGAGTCAGATGATTCCTAGTTAGGATACACTACCACCTAGACGTAGTGAAAGGATTATGAGACAGCCTGAACGCTATTTGGGTGTAAGTGAGGGACAAGATGTTGACTCTGCTGATAGTGTGGATGATTCATTGACATTTAAGATTGCAATGGAAGATCTTGATAAAGAGGAATGGCTTAAAGCCATGAATCTCGAGATGGAGTCTATGTACTCTAACTCAGTCAGGGAACTTGTCGACTTACCAAATGGGGTAAAACCCAGAGGGTGTAAGTGGATCTACAAGAGAAAGAGAGGAGTAGATGGGATGGTAGAGATCTTCAAGGCAAGGCTAGTGGCCAATGGTTATACCTTGAAAGACGGGGTCGATTATGAAGAGACCTTCTCGCCAGTAGCCATGTTTAAGTTTATTAGGATTCTCTTATCCATTGCTGCCTATTTAGATTATGAAATTTGGCAGATGGTCATCAAGACTACATTCTTGAATGGAAATCTTGACGAGAGCATCTATATAATGCAACCAAAGGGATTCATGTCTCC
Organism: Dipteronia sinensis; assembly: GCA_033220585.1. Classification (NCBI taxonomy): domain Eukaryota; kingdom Viridiplantae; phylum Streptophyta; class Magnoliopsida; order Sapindales; family Sapindaceae; genus Dipteronia; species Dipteronia sinensis. The sequence goes on along the minus strand of CM065638.1, from coordinate 41,000,628 downwards.
AGGTCAAGAGCAAAAGGTTTGCAAGCTACAAAGGTCCATCTATGGACTTAAGCAAGCATCGAGATCCTGGAACAAAAGGTTTGATGACTTGATCAAAACCTATGGCTTTAAGCAAAACATCGATGAGCCTTGTGTATATAAGTGCATCATAGACAAGAAAGTGGTTTTCTTGGTCCTATACGTAGATGACATCCTACTCATTGGGAATGATGTGGGAGTGTTGTCTGATGTAAAGGGCTGACAGGCTAGCCAATTCCAAATTAAAGAGTTGGGAGAGGCTAGTTATGTTCTAGGGATCCAACTTATAAGGGATCGTAAGAACAAACTTATAGCCCTATCTCAAGCATCGTATATCGATAAGATTCTTATATGCTTTTCGATGCAGAACTTCAAGAAAGGTAATTTATCTTCCAGGCATGCAGTTCACTTGTCTAAGGAACATTGTCCTAAGACGCCTCAAGAAGTTGAGGATATGAGACGTGTACCCTATGCATCGGTAGTAGGTAGTCTCATGTATTCTATGTTATGCATGAGACCGGGCATCTGCTATGCAATGGGAGTAGTCAGCAGGTACTGGTCCAACCCAGGATTGGATCATTGAGTTGTTTTCAAGACTATTCTCAAGTATCTTAGAAGAATGAGAAACTATATGCTAGTGTATTCCGGAATGGATTTGATCCCGTTAGGATACACAGATTCTGATTTTGAGTCAGACAGGGATTCTAGGAAATCCATGTCTGGATCAGTATTCACCCTAGGTGGTGGAGCCATTGTGTGGAGAAGTATAAAGCAATCTTGCATTGCTGACTCCACCATGGAAGCCGAATATGTAGCCGCTTGTGAAGTTGTTTGGCTCCTTAAGTTCTTGAGTGATCTGGAAGTTGTTCCTGATCTGGATAACCCATTACACTTTATTGTAATAATAGTGGTGTTGTGGCTAATTCCAAAGAACCAAGAAGCCATAAAAGAGGGAAGCATATAGTGAGAAAGTATCATGTTGACACTAGATCCCATGTCTAGTACTGCTCCCAATTTTTCTGACTCTCCTATAGTGACTGGAATGATGAAATCACATGGATCCTCCAGCTTCAATGGACTAACATCCCTTGACTCATCGGACTTTTCTTTTACAAAATCTTCAACAACAATTTGAGCGACTTGTGCGTCTCACTCTGTGCCAATTCCTCACTCTTCTTTTGAAATACCTCCATCACCTTAATGTGCTCATTATGCAGGGCCTCTGCAATTTGAGTGACTTGGGTCTCCAATCTCCTAATAGAAGCATCCATGCTATTTGCCCTCTGGTCATTGGATTGGATGTAGTTCTTTAACATATGCTTGTTTGCACTCTGGGAGTTTTTTATGGCTATAGAAGCCTCATCCGTGGCCTTGATAAAATCCCTCAATTCTTCCCTAAGTGATCTGACCTTCGGTTGATAAGCATTTGCCTGAGTGTTGAAGTTGCCTTGTGGGTTGTTACTTGAGCTCCCCCACTAGTTGTTGTTTGATCCTCTTTGATTGTTTTACCTATTCTATCCCTGGTTCTGATAACCTTGGTTGTTTGCACTGTTGTTGTTGTTGCTCCACGAGAAGTTAGGGTGATTTTTTCACCTAGGATTGTATTGGTTGGAGTAGGGATCATTCCTCTGCCTTTGGAATCCTCCTAACATCTGAGCTTCTTCATGCCCCAACTATCCCTCAACTCCATTCAATGTCTCTTCTGAAATTTGACTAACTTGGGCTATTGGCTTAAACATATTTTTCATCAACTCCTTCACTGACTGCATTTCCTTAGCCATTCTAGACATCTCTATTGTTATGCATGTGTTCACATCAATCTCTAGCTTTCCACCCCTCTTTATGTTTGAGGACCTTTGTTGTGAATTTTTGGCCAGCTTATCCATGACCTCATATGCCTCTTGAGCTCTCTTATCGGCAATTGTATCTCCACAAGCATTGTCCACCATCATCTGAGTGATAGTAGAGAGACCTTGGTAGAAGAAAGTGACCTTCAATTCCTCCGGATAGGTGTGTGGTGGAACATGTGCAGCAATAGATGAATTCTTTCCCATACTTCATGAAATGATTCATCTTCTTCCTCACTAAAAGTGGCGATCTTGATCTTCAATTCTCTTGCCTTTTCCATTGGGAAAAACTTGTTGTTAAACACCTTACAGACTTGAGGCCATGATGTGAGCGTACCCAGCCTCAATGCCATGTACCACTGCTTGGCACGATCCTTCAAACAATACTGGAAACAACGCATCTGCATTTGTGCCCTAGTCAATACTCTGTCCCGGACTACTATAGGAAATGTCTCCAACACTGCGTTGTACTCCTTCATGAATTGAAGACAATCTTCAGTTGGAAGCCCATGAAAGGATGGCGACAAGTTCACATGCATTCCCTTCAGCTCATCTAGCCTAGCAGTTTCATCCAAGACAATAGTTGTTGCTTGCTCATCTCCCACTGATGGAAGAGCATACTCCCCAATTGTAAGTCCCAAATCTTCCTCATTCATTCCTGGTTCCTTAACTGGCATATTAGATGGATTTTCTTCAGCCATTTCTTCTTCAAAATTGTTGTTCTCAAACTGTCTAATCAATCTTCCAATCAGGTGGATGTTGTCTTGAACGGGAAAAAGTGTTCCTCTGAGTGAACGCCTCCCGTGCATAAACCTAATCACCTGAAAATTCCACAAACAACCACCGCGAGGTAAAAGAAACAAAAACAATACAAAAATAACTAACTAACTAACTAACTAAAGCAAAAATCTAAACACAACTATGTATACCGATCCCCGGCAGCATCACCATTTTTTACACTTATTTTGTTGTGGTATGCAATATCAAAACATATTTATAAAATCTCAAGATGCACTCAAACAAGTATAAAACTAGTATGCATCAAGTATAGGTATCGTTCCACAAGGATCAAGCGATAGCTATGACTACATCCTATTTTAATGCTAACTACAAACAAGAATTAAATGACATGATTGATGATTGATAATTGGAGATTAACTAAAATGCAAGCTAAATATAAAATAACTAACTGCACTAAGATAGTAGGTGATAATAGAAGATAAATGAATAAGGAATTGATGGATTCATTAAGGCAAACTATGGGCAAGATGAACTCTCATTAATGAACATTAGTCAAATATAACCAAACTAGAGTGTATAGTATTGGCCACCCATAGATGATTGTTTATGAATGTGCATCTACCAAAATAAGGGATTAATCTTATGTAAAGTCACTAATTCTAAAGTGTATAGAATTAATGTTTAATCTCTCACAAGCAACCAATCCTAGAGTGTATAGTATGATTACCCATTCAAGATTAGATATAAATTGAGATTTAATAATCCGGATTACACTTGAGGAGTGGACTCTTGTGCAATCCTTCCATTCAATTAAGCTTTAGAGAATCAAATAGAGTGTAGATCTAATTCTCTACTCAAATAATTTCTTAAACAACTTGTTAAGAGAGAAGTGTACAGTCAAAACAAATTATCTTTGAAATCAATTAGAACATTGAATGAAACATATTTGGTAGTTTGATATATATATAGTTCATTACAATACCTACAATTTACATAAGAATCACATCAATCCCTTAGTGGGGATTTAGGTACTCATATCAAATGGAAATAAATGACAAATAGGAGAGAAATAGAAGGGACCCATGTAGAACCTTCTTCCTTCAAGCTCCAATCCACCTCCAATGTCCTTTTTGAGTAGCAATTGATGAGGATAATGATGGGTTTTTGGATGATTTGGGACAGAATGGATTTTGAGATTTAGAGATAGAAAATGTGAAAGGAATGGGTGTATGGTCCTCCATTAAAAAATCAAATGTTGTTCCTTATATACCCTCTCCAAAAATAGGTCAGAATGTTGATATGGCTCTAACTGATGCTCATATAGCACAGGTAAGGTACCCGTGCAGTACCCATGTAATCTTCATTTTCCTTCCTGATTTGTGAATTGTGCACAGGTTGTGCACGGGTAAGTGACCCATGCAGTTGGTTCTTACCCGAGGCTCTACCCCCTGGTTAGGTGGATTGCATGGGTAACACCCGTGCACTGAGGTTTGCTCCAATTTCATCTTCTGGTGCACGAGTTTATGCACGGGTAGTGCACGAGTGTGCTACCCGTGCAGTTTGGCCTACTTCACCACATTTTTACACCATTTTTCCTTTTTGTCCCTCTTCATGCCTTTTCACCTAATACATGTTGTTAACGGAAAAATCTACTCAAGGAGCAGAATTCCAGTTAGCACCATCGTCCCCTACCGGTAAATGGCAGCAGGATAGATACCTTCAGTACAGGGGTTCCTTCCTTGATCTGGAGATCTCGATACAAGAAAATATAGGGACCAAATGGAAAAGAACTATACTGTTTTATTGAATAAATGTTGTATAGAAAGTTTACAATACATTCTCTTCACTTTTTTCTCTCTTTTCTACTCAAGATTGTGGTGGAACCTTCGTTCAGGTCGATAAGTGGTTATATCCTCCCAGTGATTGTCAATAGACTCTCACTAGATTCAGAGAATTTATGGGGAATTCCCTTGGGAATTAATCTCTTCCTTCTCTTTTCTCCAAAAAAAATCCTCTCCTCTCGTTATCCTTCAAAGATGTATATATAGACCTCCAAAGGAAATCACCTAAAACCCGGTCATCTTGATGGTGACTATTTAGACTCCTATTCTAAGCGTTGAAAGCGTTGAGTGGGGCTGAAGGCGCAAGATTCGATCTCGTTGATCATTGTCGTATTTAAACTTTGAATTGGTTGACCGTTTGGTCTCATTTATGGCGCTTTAAATGGCGAGGGAGTCAACTCTTTTTGCTGGCATTATTTGAGGAAGCATACTGGTTTGACGTTCTGGTAGTATGATATACTAGAGTGCTGATACGATTCACTGGTGTGGTGCTTGGTCTATTATGCTGGGGCCCTTGTAGGGATATTCGCCCTACTGGGCATGTAGGATATTTATCTCGGCCAGGCTCTGGACTGATGTCGAGGTACTTAGGTACCAGGTAGTAGGTACCAAGTATATGTCGCGGACCCAGGGTACCAGGTAGGGAGTATCAGGTACCCTCGGTAACAGGGAGCGTGATATCGTGATACCCCTTCCATCAGGTGTCAATATTGATGCATATCGAGGTACCTGCTTTTCCTGGTTGAATATCTCTAGTGCTTCATCCGGGTAGATAGGTAGTCGAGGTTCTGGTCTTACGAAGTGTTGCTTCCATCAAGGTCATGGTATGGGCCCTGCTAGGTACCTTGGAACTGGGATTTGTCCCTACTAGGTTGATACTTGGTGGAAAATTCTCCTTTAGACCCCTGACAAAAAAACCCTGTTAACACCTGCAATAACAACCAAAAGAGCCATAAATACACATAAAAATACCCCAGAACGAGACAAAGAGAAAGGATATGAGGGCCAAAATGTATAACAATTTTGGCACGATCAATAGCTTAGAGTGTGAATCTTGTGTTTATTGCCTCTTGAGTGTGTAACTCCTATTTGTCGTAGTGAATTGCTTTTGCCGGTGGTTGTGGTATCAACCCGTGGATGTTTGCTCATTTTGAGGTTTTACCACGTAAAAATCCTTGTGTTGATTTAAGTATTTCAATTTCTTTGCTTTCTTTGACTTATATTGTTTCAACACTTGATTAATTGATCTTATACTATCTTATTGAATCAATATACTTGTTAACAAGGTTCTTGGCAAGGGTCCATAGGAGAATTTTCCACTAAAAGCATCTACTTGGTAGAGACCAATCCAAGCTCCCATGTACATAGCGGGATCGATACCACGACCTAGAGCAAATCAATACCTTGTAAAGACCAGAACCTCGACTACCAACCTACCTAGATGAAGTACCAGAGACATTCAACCTGGAAGAACATGTACCATGATCGAGCCAAAAATGTTATACATTTTGGCCCTCATATCCTTTCTTTTTGTTTTGTTCTTGAGGGTTTTTATGTGTATTTATGGCTCATTTGGCTTTTATTGCAAACATTAGGTAAAAAGGCATGAAGGGGGAAATTGGACCAATTAGTGCACAAATGAAGTGAAGAAAGCAGAAGTGCAAGGGTAGCATACCCGTGCACTCACCCATGCACCGGAAGGTGGATTTTGAGAAGACAAAATTGCACGGGTAATTGCACGGATCACACCCGTGCACCTACCCGTGCAGTTCACCAGACCAGGGAGCAAGGCCACGGGAGAAGGCAACTGCACGAGTGGTGCACGGGTCATCCACCCGTGCACATACCTGTGCATATTATGCAAATCTGAAGAGAAATGAAGACTGCATGGGTAATTGCATGGGTAACCTACCCATGCTATACCCGTTCTATTCAGGAAACCCAGCTAGCCACATCAGCATTTTGGCCTAGTTTTTAATGAAAGTATAAATAGTTTTCAATTCTGATTTTCAAAAGAGGGAAACCCACAACCATACACCATTCCTTTTATTCTTTCTCTCTCTAAATCCCAAAAACCTTTCTCACCAAAAATCCATTATCATCTCTATCATTGGCTACTCACAAGGACATAGGAGGTGGATTGAAGCTTGAAGAAAGAAGGTTCTACATGGGTCCTTTCTATTTCCCTCCTTTTTATTCTTGTATTCCATTTGTTATGAGTAGCTAAATCCAATTAAGGGATTGATGTGATTCACTTGTAAATATGGGTATTTGTAATGAACTCAATATCTTCTATTAAAAATCTATCTCATTTGTTCTATTCAATGTTTTATTTGATTTCAAAAGCAATTTGTGTTTGATTGTACATGACTCTCTTCATGAGTTGTTTGGGAAATTATGTGTGTAAAGAATCAAGTATACATGATACTTGGCCCTCTAAGCTCAATTGAATAGGAGGATTGAACAAGGGTACATGACCCAAGTAATATCGGGATTTATTAATCTCAAATAATTCTAATCTTTCATGGGTAATCAAGACTATACATCCTAGGATTGTTTGCATGTGATAGATTAAGCATCAACCTATACATGATGGGTTGGTGATTTTTTAACAAAGAGATATGTCCCTTATGAGATAGATGTTCTTTCATTGTATGACCTATTGCAGGTGGCCAATGCTATACATGATGGTTTGGACACTCGCAAGTGGTAAATAGTCACTCCTATACATCCTAGGGTGATTACATTAGTTAATGACAATCATTGTGAGTTCATTCTTTACCCATTGTTTGCTAGTTGAATTCATCAATTCCTTAATCTACATATCACATATCCATACCTTTTTTAGAATAGTACATTTTAGTGCATTTTAGCTTAGTTTACATTTTCGTTTTATTTCTTCTCCAAATCCATATCAATTTACTTTTCTAGCATTATTAACTAAAGCATTGATTTAGTCATAACTATCGCTCGATCTCTGAGGAACGATACCCATACTTGCCAAATACTAGTTTTATACATGTTTGAGTGCATCTTGGGATCTTATAAATTTGTTTGAATAGTGCATACATATAAAATATTGCGCGTTCAAAATGGCGTTACTGCCGGGGATCGGCGTACATAGTTTTGATTAGATTTGGTTTTAGTGTTAGCAATTTATTTAAATTTCTTTTACTTTGATTGTACTTGTTATTTTGGATTTATAGGTGCATAGGTACATGCACGGGAGACGCTCTTTGAGGGGTAGCGTAGTACCGAGAATTAACAATATTCATCTGATTAGATGACTGATCAGACAGTTTGAGAACAACAATCTTGAAGAAGAGATGGCTAAAGGTGTTAGAACCCCGTTCACTGGTAACGCAGCGGAAATAGGTTTTAAAATTTTTTATACAAATCATAAACGATCTGGGACCAGTGAACTTAGGATTGCAATTCTTTTCTGGAACTAATACATACAATATGTAAACACAGGAAATTGTAATCAATATATTAAAAGAAAATTCAGAACCTTACCAACGTTTGGAGGCTCTTTCACTTTACGATATGCTCCTGGTCTATACCATTGATCTTCCTTGCTATATCCCGGGACTCATAACTGCGTGTGGGCGCATCACGTTCTCAGGAACTTAGGAGGGTGTAAAGAAAAATAGAAGAAATCATTTCTTCTTGTTCACTGTGCAACACTTGCACTGCACACACTTGGACAATATTTTATTTCATGTGCATAACCAATTGCATCTGATGCAATTTTTCTTCACATAGCATAAAACCACTTTTTGTCTCTTTTGTTTGGTTTTCGCATAGCACACTTCTGCTTTCTCTTTTTCTTTTTTCTTTTTTCTTGTTCTTCAATAGTCCACGCATGCAATCTTTTTTTTTTTCTCTTGTATTTAACACACACATAATGAGTTTGTATCATATACAAACACTTGTGTATATCCTTTGTGTGTAATGTTTTTGTTATCAATATATATCCTATATATATATTATTATAACTAAAACTCTTTAATTGATATCACTTTAGATTTTAAAACTAAATCTTTTAAAAATGATATCTCATATCTTTTATTTTAAAAGATAATTAAATATTTATTTTGAATTTAAACATTTTAAATTCAATTTCAAATATTTAATTTAATAAAATAAAATAATCATATTATCTTATTCTATTTAAAATCAAATATCAACTAACATCCTCCATTTAGTGATTAATAACAAAATTAAATAATCTTATTACTTAGTTTATTTAATCACCATTATTCATTAATTAAATAATCTCATTATTCAATTAATTCCCGAATAGATACGTGTCACTTTCGTAACACAATTCATTGGACAATCCAATTAATTAACCGTGACCCTTGTTACCTAAATCGATTGGACTAGCAAGGGGACCTAATGGACCCACAGTATTTTGAGCTCCAATAATCCTTGGAATCATTAATTAAACTCTTTAATTAATATTCCTTGATTATTAACTCCGGTATTATTCCACTAAAAACCCGAAGCTGCACTCTCTCAACTGTAGATGCTTTTACACAGACCGATACAACTCGGTGTCCATCAATATAGCTATTACACATGGAGTGATCCTCCACAGTAGTTCATAATTAGAGCTGGATCATAATGTCCGTTATACCCCTCTTATTACATATATCATTTATACCGTTGATTCTCTAATGAACAATATATCCTATTTCCTCACGGAATTAGGAGAGTGCTCATATTGTCCAAGCTCAGAATCAACCCTTAAGGGAACTACCATCTACTTCTCACAAGAAGGAGTGGATTCCACTATTGTGTACATACCTTCCCAGCCACAAGCCAAACCGCAATCCCAACATACGGAGTATATTGATCAGGAATTGCATCTGACCTCACCCATGGTATATCAAAGACCACTATCTAACCTGAAAGAGTCGATAAGACACTCAGGATTAAGATCACCCACATATAGCCATCATTAGTTGATATATATGAATCTCATCAGTAAACGGATCTTGGTGAGAGATTCATATAGATCATGGCCCAGTCCTATATGATCACATCATACAAGGTGCCTCCATTCCCATATCTCATATGAATGATTCAGGATAGAATCACCTTACATTACGGAATGGACCGTAGCTATAGATTAACCACAAATAAAGTACCCAGCTTTATTTGCTATCTATGGACTCTTTAGATTGTAAGTCATTTACTGTATCCATCTGTATATGACACTCATATACACAGTTTGAGATTACATCCGGCAATCTAGGATGTTAATATATGCACAAGTTATAAAATAAACAATACAACAAGAATGAATTGAACTTTTCTTTTTATTTATTTCATAAATCCATTTACAAATTACATCTTTAGGGCATAAACCCCAACAAAAGGAATTCCACGGAATACATCAGTGGAGGAACAAGGAACAAATGAGGAGGACTTGGGACTCACAATTGGTGAGTACACTCTTCCATCAGTTGGGGATGAGCAACCAACGACTATTGTTTTGGATGATACCGCTAGGTTATATTAGTTGAAGGGGATGCATGTGAACTTGTCGCCAACATTTCATGAGCTTCCTTCTGAGGATTGCCTTCAATTCATGAAGGAATATAGCGCCGTGTTAGAAACATTCCCCATTGTAGTTCGAGACAGAGTATTGACTAGGGCACAGTTGCAGATGCGTTGTTTCCAATATTGTCTCAAGGACCGTGCCAAACAGTGGTACATGGCATTGAGGTCGGGAACTCTCACGTCTTGGCCCTAAATTTGTAAGGTGTTTTACAACAAGTTTTTCCCAACCGCAAAAGCAAGAGAATTGAAGATCAAGATGGCCACCTTTAGTGAAGAGGACGAGGAACCATTTCATGAAGCATGGGAAAGATTTAATCTTCTACTTGCTCAAGTTCCACCACATACCTATCCTGAAGAATTGAAGGTCACTTCCTTCTACGAGGGACTATCCACTATTACTCAGATGATGGTGGACAATGCTTGTGTGGGGACAATTGTTGACAAGAGGGCTCAAGAAGCATATGAGATTATGTAGAAACTAGCCCAAAATTCACAACAAAGGTCTTCAAGCATAAGGAGGGGTGGAAAGTTAGAAATTGATAGGAATACAGGAATTGCTATTGAGATCTCAAGATTGGCCAAGGAAATGCAGTCAGTGAAAGACTTGATGAAGAATATGTTCAAGCCAACAGCTCAAGTGAACCAAGTCACAGATGACACATTAAATGGAGTGGATGTATAGTTGGAGCATGAGGAAGCCCAAATGTTAAGGGGTTTCAAAGGCAGATGAATGACTCCTACTCCAACCAGTACAACCCAGGGTGGATGAACCACCCTAACTTTTCATGGAGCAACAACAACAGCAATGCAAACAATCAGGGATATCAGAATCAAGGATACAACAGATACAACAATCAAGTTGGAGCAAGCAACAACCAGTGGGGGAGCTCTAGTAATAATCAACAAGGAAATTTCAACAGGTAAGCAAATGCTTATCAACCGAAAGTCAGATCACTTGGAGATGAACTGAGAGACTTTGTCAAGGCAACAGATGAAGCTTCAATAGCTATCAGAAACTCCCAAAGTGCAAATGAGCAAATGTTGAAGAGTTATATATAGTCAAATGATCAAAGGGCAAATAATATGGATGCCTCGATAAAGAGATTGGAGACTCAAGTGTCTCAAATTGCAGAAGCTCTGCACAGGCAGGACAAAGGGAAGTCTCAGAGCCATAATGAACATGTTAAAGTGATGGAGGCAATTCTAGGGAAGAATGAAGAGTTGGCTCTAGGTGAGGAAACTCATGACACAAATATTTGTGTTGGAGATGTTATACAAGAAAAGACAGCCAAGTCAAAGGAAACTACTCTAGTGAAATTACAGGATCCAGTCACCATTGGAGAGTCAGGAAAAATGGGGGCAGTGCTAGATATGGGGGCAAGTGTCAATATGATGCCTTTGGAGGTATATAGACAACTGAAGCTACAACCCATGAAGACCACTCAAACTAAAGTCAAGATGGCTGACAACTCTCCAAAGACTCCTTGTGGAGTAGTTGAGGATGTGCTATAGAACATCCATGGACTAAAGGTCCCAGTGGATTTCTTTGTGTTAGAAGTGAAGGATGATGAAGCTCATGAGAGGGAGTGGAAACTGCTTCTAGGGAGATCGTTTATGGTCACAACTGGTATGGAAGTAAATGTGGTTTCGAGGCACTTGTTGTTCAACTGTGGTGGTAACAGAGTCGAAGTTGATGTTGACTGACCTAATGAGAGACTTTTTGAAGGATGTTTTGTGTTGGAAGTGCCAAAGAGAAAACTGGAGAATAGCAGAGTTTGTGACCTTGTAAGGGCATTCGAGTTAGCTACAGAGATGGAGGAAGGTTATCAAGACGACATTGAAGAAAATGAAGCCGTAAAAATGGAAGAGGCAGTCTTTGATGAGAAGATACTTGAAGAGGTATCCAGATATTTTGAACAAGAAAGAGAGATGGAGTTAGAAAATGAGAACAAAAAGCTTCATCAAGAATTAAAACTCCTTAAGGAGAAGAATGAGACATTGAAGAAGAAAGTGCAAGAACTCTCCGACATCAACAAAAAGTTTGAGAAGATAGTTGACAAGGTGGACGGTGAAAAGAAAGCTATCTCATGAGACTTACTTGAATTAGCTAAGCTCTCGGAGGAGTTTGAAGAAGAATATGGAAGAAAAACAATGAGGCTCTTGATGGAGGTTGAAGAGAAGTCAAATGCATTGGGAGAGGTGAAAGAAGCACTCAAGAAGAGGGAGGAGGCCTTGAAGATTGCAAAAGTAAGGGAGTGCGACTATATAGTGGACTTATACAACATGGAGAAAGAAGTCAACTCACTCAAAGTGCAACACTCAAGGAGACCTCAAAGTTTCAATCAAAGAGGGAGTTTTCCTTATACTCTCCCAACTTGTTATTTCTGTTCTAAGCATGGGCACATTAAGGCCCATTGTTACAAGTTTCAAAGGGTCACAAATTTTCAAAATAAGTTTAAGAGAAACCAAAGGGGAGTTAGATTGATATGGGTTAGGAAAGATTTAGTGGAGGCCGCAAGGGTGAGGGAGAAAGATTCTCTAGAAAGAACCTTGGCACCCATTTTGGTTGTCAAGAGAAATGAATCCCTTCACTTGGTAAAGCCACATGGGGTTGACTGAAACCCCACCAAACATACTTTACATTGATTGATTTCTTAAAGTATGGTTGGATGTCACAAATTATTTTCTCATGCATCACTATTCACAGTGGTTATGTAATATCTTTAAGAGCATTTAATATAGGTGGTTTTGAGCCTTGAGAAATTTTTTTGTGATAACTTTGAGTATGGTAGAGAAGAGTCTTAACATTGTGAATATGAGTTTTAGAGTTGTTATATGGTAATTAAGGCAAGTATAGTTCATTTAACATAGTTTTCATGTGCAGAAAATCTGATCGGGCCACAAGAATTCAAGAAGGCAAGAAAGGTGCTCAAGGGTAACAAATAGGGCAACTGCACGAGTAGCACGCATGTACTATACCCGTGCAGTCACCCGTGTACCGGGGGAAGATATGCACCTGAAGGAAAATGCACAGGTAATTGCCCGGGTGGAATGCACAGGTCAGCGACCCGTGTATATACCCGTGCTACAAAGAGGGAATTTAACACTTGAGAGATTAGCACGGGTCACTGCACGGGTACGTCACCCATGCTATACCCGTGCTATCGTGAGCATATATATATGAGGTGTCACTTTCTTGGTAGGGCTCATAACTCAAAAACAAAAATTACAATTCTCACTTCACTTTTGGAACCCTAAGGTAAACCTTGAGACCTACGACTTTAATTTCCAGCACAAAGGTATGAATGTATTTTCTCCCTAAACTTGTTTTAATTGATTTAACATGATTTACTCTTCTCTTCTCCTCCATTCACTCTAAAAGTCTCTAGGGTTTGTTTAATTTTGAGTGTTTAATTCCATGAATGAATGCTTAGGGATGCCATCATAGTGTTATTGTTGTTTGAATGTGTTTGGAAAAGTCGATTGATTAATTGTGATGTGTTGGCATTATGAAAGGAAGACTTTGTTCGAAAGTGAGAGTCCAGTTCTACGCGAATGCACGGGTAAGTGCATGGGTACTTCACCCGTGCTATACTCGTGCACTGAGGGTTGAACAAATGATTCAGGAAACTGCACGGGTAAGTGCACGGGTACTTTACCCGTGCTATACCCGTACACCTGTGAAATTAGGACTATTTTTCAGTTGATTCAAGTTGTTTGTCCTTGATTCCTTCGAACACAATGTGTAATCTTAAATGATCATTTTTCTTTTACAGATGTTAGGAAAAACTAAGGGGGTTACGAAAAAACAAGGATCAAGCAAGAAGAAGAAGCTACCTCATCTACCTCCATGCACATTGAACAAAGATTTCGAGAGAAGAATGAAGTATTTTGGACAGAGTAATATTGTAAATGAGTGAGGTAATGCCCTATCAGAGCTTGCGAGCACCCCAATCCCTACCAGAGTGCAAGAACGGGGATGGCAATCTTTTGTTAGCACACCACCCCATTTCTACAGAAGAATTATACAGGAATTTTATGCGGGAATGGTTCCAGATGATTTCAGGAGAGGAGTGGCTGTAATGGTCAGAGGTGTAGAGGTACACATGAACATTGACAACATCCAAAGGTACTTTCGAACAGAACTTCCTGATGACAATCAAATCTTGCATAGATTGAGGAATGGAGTGACTTGGGATGACTGCTTTGTGAAGAAGAACCTGGACCTCGCCACTGACTTGGTCATAAATCCAATGGACTTCTAGGTGAATCCTACATTCCCAATCAAACACAACAACTTGAAGATGGAACTTGGTTTCTGGCATGTGTTCATTTCCCAGTCTCTTAGGCCAAGGACTTACAGAACGAATGTGTCTTTTGAGATGGCCACCATATTGCACTGTATACAACATAACCAGCCGATCAGTGTGGCATGGGTCATTCTGGAAGAGATATTGGCAGTCGAAAGTAAGAAATTAGACAAGCAATCATTGATTTTCCCATGTCTAATCACAGAATTGTGTAGGCAGCAAGGGGTCTACCTCAGTAATGAGAGGCTTGAGTGGCCACATGTAGATTTGGACGTCAAGATATGTCGCACCTTGCAGATAGAGCAGGATTTGACAAGTGGCAATAGAAAGATCGGGAGGAAGAAGATTGCTCAACAAGATGAAAATATGCATATAAATGAAGAGCAGGATGAGTACTATCAGGAGGGTCCAGTGCTAGAACCAGCAGTTGGGAGTGAACAGGCACCTTGGGAACAGTTGATCAGAGGGATGTCTAGTCTTCAGACCTCAGTGGATTCACTTAAATCCACTTTCACCACAGAGATCAGGACTGTTAAAGATAGTATGGAAGACCTGTGGACAAATGTCACGTAAATGAGGAAGGACTTGAACTTGATCCCTTACTCCAGAAGAAAGAAGCAGGCCACTCGACCAGAGTTGACTTCAAGAAGTCCTGCAATTGATCCTGATTTTCAAGCGGCCATGGAGATATCTAGGAGAGAGCATGAGGAGAGGCTCAGAGCACAGCTAGATCCAAAACAGAAGGGACCTATAATAGAGGAGGATGAGGAGTTAGATTCTGATGATGATTGATTATTTGAGCTTTCCATAGTTGGAAACTTTAATTAGAGTTGCTTTAGTTATCTAGGAGTGCACTGAACTTTCATTTTAGTATGATTTTCTTGTTTTGTTTTATTTCAGGATGTTTTAGTTTGGATGATGGTGGATAATATTTTGTTTTTGGAATATTTAGCTTGTGATGATTTGAAAAGTTAACCTTTGTGGTAAGAAATGTTGCTTAATGCTAGGTTCTTTATCGGCCACTTGCAAGTCTTGGAGGGACGAGCAAGCCAAGAGTGCTCATAAAACGGGCGAGAACCTACTCATTTTGAGTCTACAACTAGCTTCCACATTGGTTTATTCTTTTCAACTTGAACCCTTGCACTTGATTTTTTCTATCTTTCGTTTTAAGAATATGTGGTTATTTGAATGAATGCGAATATTCGTTGGTACATATCAATTTTGGGTTGCATGCATGGGATTATTTGTGAATGAGAGAAGATGTCTAGGATTGTTGATACAATTTTGAAGTCCTTACATGAGTTTATTGATTTATTCTTTCTTGTTTAGATGAGCTGAAGGCTCTTGTGGATATACAGGTTTTCATTTTATATAGCCCAACATGGTTTGGGGGTTTTGATTGCATACATATACATGTACAGGAATGAGCATAAGATAGAAATTGGTTTGGGGGTTAATTCCCACTTTCCAAAAATTTGGTACTATATACTTTATGTGGGTGAATTTTAAAGTTTAATTGCCATATTTACATAAGATGCCTTATTTTATTATGAGCCAGTTTTGAGTCTTTTGCGTTGTTGGGCATTGATTGTGCATGATTAGTGCCTAGGTGTTTGTGTTTTGAGTCGAGTTAGGTGCACGCCGCTAGGCCGGGCTCTCTTGTCTTCAACATTGAGGACAATGTTAGGTTTTGGTTTGGGGCTGTAGACACCTTTATGAGTCGTCTTTTAGTGTCTTGAGTCATTTTTTGTGTCAATTTTTCAAAAATTTGCTGCTTTGCCAAAATTTTCGAGCTTAATTTAGCTTGGTGAGATACCTTGAGCATAATGTTTCTGGCAAATTTGTGTATGCTTTGTGTGCTTGTTCATAGCTCTTAGTCATTTTAGGGGTCTTACTTGCACTTCATGGGTTAGTCCCATCTTTTGGTGTCCAAGTTGAGGGGACTCGGTGCTCAAGTGCCTTGTTCTAATAGTGGAGATACCCTTGTGAGTTCACAAACACGAGCCAAAAGCGTACAAATACGAGGGGAATGTTTTCAACTCTTTAAACACTATTCAAACACCATGCATAGTCTTATTACATCACAAAATCATCATGTGTCATAGAACATGCATCATATATATGGACTGCTTACCAAAGCTTGTATTCCCTTTTTAGATGGAATGTTGGAAATGATCCTAGGCAATGTGTGTGCATAACTACTAAAATAGCCCAAACACATTTCCATGTCCCTATATGTGTGCTCCATTGCAAATTTTGAGGCCAAACACTTACCTTTTCTTTTGGAACCACAATGAACCATATAGCCATAAGCCAAACGCAAACCAACCCTTTAATTGCCAATCATGTGAGTTTTGTGTGTGTAAGTGTGGTTGAAAGGTGTAAAGCTCTAATACGTAAAGATAGCGTGTACTTAGGCAATATTTGCAAATGTGCAAAGCTAATGGCTCACAAATGTAAAAGTGAGAAAAATGTGCACTTATGAGCTTAAATTGTCAAAATGTAAAATGTGCAAAAGAAAAAAAAATTAAATAATATAAAAAATGCACATAGAGTCTTGAATGTTAAATGTAAAGTACTCATAAAGTAGAGTACATAATTGTTGCACAATGTAATGAAAGTTAAGCCTAGACGCTAGATTTTAAGTTGTCAAGT
Source organism: Dipteronia sinensis (assembly GCA_033220585.1). Lineage (NCBI taxonomy): Eukaryota > Viridiplantae > Streptophyta > Magnoliopsida > Sapindales > Sapindaceae > Dipteronia > Dipteronia sinensis. The sequence continues at coordinate 40,983,645 of CM065638.1, read as the reverse complement.
AGAGCTAGTATGGGTGTGTAATGTAAGTATCTTAGCATGATTGGTGACTTTTGAATTCCATTTCCTATTCTTTGTTCACCTCATTAAACCCCATGGCCCCATTACAACCTCGGGAAAGACCTAGTTGATCCTTTAGGAAGTCTAGTTTGGGAATACGAGTCGAGGCATGCTCTTTCCTCGTTCATGACACTTCATTCTTTTATGAGACTCAATCACTTAAAAGAGTTTTTATTCTATATTAAATGTATGCAATAAATTTGATTCCAATACATAAATTCATTTGCATACATCTTGCATGAGTGTGAACCTAGGTCTGAGAGGAAAAAGAAGAGAGATCCCATGTGAGAACCTAGAATCGAAGCGAATTACGCTCGAGCTGTGAAAGTGAGTAGTTTCCAAGGCGAGGGCTTTTTAAGTGTGGGATTCGTGTCGTGCGAGTTTCCCCTTGTGGTGCCTTGGAGTTCTTTAGGACATTTTGCATTAGCATCTTCCTCACTCCCATTATCTATGACTTATCTCTCAGTTAGTTGGCTTGCAGCTTATTAGTAGTCTAGGTGTATTTAGATCGAGTCATGTTTGCATATTTAGAGTTATATTTGGTTTTATTTGAAGTTTGCTCGAGGACGAGCAAAGGTTTGGTTTGTGGGTATTTGATCGAGCCAAAAATGTTATACATTTTGGCCCTCATATCCTTTCTCTTTGTTTTGTTCTTGAGAGTTTTTATGTGTATTTATGGCTCGTTTGGCTTTTATTGTAGACATTAGGTAAAAAGGCATGAAGGGGGGCAAATTGGACCAATTAGTGCACAAATGAAGTGAAAAAAGCAGAAGTGCACGGGTAGCATACCCGTGCACTCACCCGTGCACTGGAAGGTGGATTTTGAGAAGACCAAACTGCACGGGTAATTGCACAGGTCACACCCGTGCACCCACCCGTGGAGTTCACTAGACCAGGGAGCAAGGCCACGGGAGAAGGCAACTGCACGAGTGGTGCACGGGTCATCCACCCGTGCACATACAGGTGCACATTATGCAAATCTGAAGAGAAATGAAGACTGCATGGATAATTGCACGAGTAACCTACCCATGCTATACCGGTGCTATACGGGAAACCCAGCTCGCCACATCAGCATTTTGGCCTAGTTTTTGATGGAAGTATAAATAGTTTTCAATTCTGATTTTCAAATGGGGGAGACCCACCACGACCATACACCATTCCATTCATTCTTTCTCTCTCTAAATCCCAAAAACCTTTCTCACCAAAAACCCATTATCATCTCCATCATTGGCTACTCACAAGGACATAGTAGGTGGATTGAAGCTTGAAAAATAAGGTTCTACATGGGTCATTTCTATTTCCCTCCTTTTTATTCTTGTATTCCATTTGTTATGAGTAGCTAAATCCAATTAGGGGATTGATGTGATTCACTTGTAAATATGGGTATTTGTAATGAACTCAATATCTTCTATTAAAAATCTATCTCATTTGTTCTATTCAATGTTTTATTTGATTTCAAAAGCAATTTGTGTTTGATTGTACATGACTCTCTTCATGAGTTGTTTGAGAAATTATGTGTGTAGAGAATCAAGTATACATGATACTTGGCCCTCTAAGCTCAATTGAATAGGAAGATTGAACAAAGGTACATGACCCAAGTAATATCCGGATTTATTAATCTCAAATAATTCTAATCTTTCATGGGTAATCAAGACTATACATCCTAGGATTGTTTGCATGTGATAGATTAAGCATCAACCTATACATGATGGGTTGGTGATTTTTTAACAAAGAGATATGTCCCTTATGAGATAGATGTTCTTTCATTGTATAACCAATTGCAGGTGCCCAATGCTATATATACATGATGGTTTGGGCACTCGCAAGTGGTAAATAGTCACTCCTATACATCCTAGGGTGATTACATTAGTTAATGACAATCATTGTGAGTTCATTCTTTACCCATTGTTTGCTAGTTGAATTCATCAATTCCTTAATCTACATATCACATATCCATACCTTTTTTAGAATAGTACATTTTAGTGCATTTTAGCTTAGTTTACATTGTCGTTTTATTTCTTCTCCAAATCCATATCAATTTGCTTTTCTAGCATTTGTAACTAAAGCATTGATTTAGTCATAACTATTGCTTGATCTCTGAGGAACGATTCTCATACTTGCCAAATACTAGTTTTATACCTGTTTGAGTGCATCTTGAGATCTTATAAATTTGTTTGAATAGTGCATATCACGACATATAAAATATTGCGCGTTCATACCACGGCAGACATCCATTCTGATACCTGACAAAAGGGGTACCACGATATCGCAGACCTAGTGCCTTGCAGGTACCCGGTAGCTCATGCCTAGAACCCCGATACCACGACGCATACCTGGTGTCCCAGAACACCTTGACATTAGCCAAGGACCAACCAAGATAGGCCCCCCACATGACCAGCAGGATGAATATCTCTACGAAGCCACCGACATGATAGAATAAGCCCCACGCTAGTAAGTCAGAACAGTACACCAGTGTACCATGCCACCAGGGCGTAGAACAAGTGTACCTCTCCAAGCAACACAAGCAAGGAAAGTTGACTCCTTCGCCATCTAAAGCGCCATAAATAAGACCTAACGGTCAACCAAATCAGAGTTTAAACACGACTGTAGTTAACGGGATCAAATCCCATGCCTTTAGCCTCACTCAACCTCTTTCAACGCCTAAAAAAGGACTTCAAATAATCCTCATGAATGCAACCAGATTATTTGGGATATTGGGGACCTATATATACGGCCTTGAAGGACAAAGAGAGGGGATCGCAAGTTCATACTAAGATCATAAAAAAAGAAGATTTCTATACCCAGAGAAACTTCTTGTGAGTTCTCTGAAGTCAGTGAGAGTTTAAGACAATCATTGGACGGATAATAGCCAATTATCGACATAAACGGAATTCTCCAACTCCATTTTATGTTTAGAAAGAGTGAAGAGAGAGTGTTGTAACTTTTACACAGTATTTATTTTAATAAAACAATATCATTTATCTTCCTTTTGGTTATTTTATTCTTGTTCGTCTTCATCTCTAATTGCCCGAAGGAACCCCAGTACCAAAGGTACCTCCCCCGCTACCACCTATCGGTAGTGGAACAGGGTGTTAATTGAAATTTTCCTCCCTGAGTGGATTTTTCGGTTAACACTTTTTGGCGCCATCTATAGGAAACACCACACCCTCAAAAGAAAGCCTGTTAGACTATATCATTACTAGTATGAAACTCATGTCTTCTCAAGATCATCCCGATCCGTCGAGGCACCAATCAAATACTTCAACCCGGAAGGGTCAGAAGCAAAAGAAGGAGGGAAGAGTCGTAACCCCGCTCCAAAGCCATCAGCTACCGCACGGGCTACCCCCCAGATACCTGCCACCCCGGCAGTTAACCCTGCCAATCTTGACCAACATGTCACAGCCTTCATAGAGAGTATCCGCCTCCGAATGGTTGCGGAAGGTGGAGCCAGTCAGCCTACGGTACCAGATACCAGGGGAGAGACAAGTCGGTAAGGTACCAGGACACCCCAATTTGATAGGTTAGGACCACCACCTCCGATACCGGTCCACGACAGGCTCGGGCCCATGCCCCCGATACTGTCAGTCTGCGACAGACTCAGGCCCATGCCCCCAACTCCCGGACAACCCGAAGGATACCAACCTCGACAGGTGAGATCCACCATCAACCTCCCCTATAGGGAGCGCCACTGCCTGGTTCAACTGGAGGCAGCTTATAGATGACCTCAACCAGAAGCGGCCAGTAGGAAACCTTAGTCAACGGCAGGAGGTACCGTTAGAAGCACCCGAGAAAACCATCCCAAGGGAGAGAACCAGGATGAAACTTCAGTAGCTTGAGAGAGGTCTAATGACAGAGATTCTAAAGTAGAGTACGGTAATGATGGCAACAAGTGCCTCTGAAACCAGGTAGCCAGAACAGCGAAAGAGATCTAGAAGTTAAATAAGGGCAAGCACCGGGAAAACCGGAATGACCCCTTGGGAGAGATGAATGCTCCCTTCTCCAGGGGGATTAGGGAGGCAGAACTACCTCCCAAATTAAAGATGCCAACCGACAAATATTTTGGGACTGAAGATCCCCTGAGCCACTTGGAGAGCTTTCTTCAACAGATGGAAGCCCAGAATGCTACCTGGGCCGCCATGTGCAGAATGTTCCCTACAACGCTAACGGACTATGCTAAGACATGGTTCAGGAAGCTGTCAGCAGGGAGCGTCAACTCATTCACCAAGTTGACTATCGACTTCTGTGCTCGCCCTAATGATCCCATTCACCTTCAGTACGTGATCTAGGAGCGGGGTGAGTCACTCATAGCCTATGTGGAGAGGTTCCACAAGGCGGTAATTCAGATAAGGGTCTTCATGGAGAAGGAGATCTTGGCTAATTTTAGAAGGAATTTATGGGTAGGCAGGTTGTTCAGATCCTACGCCAAGCATCCACTAGAGACGTACCGGGAAGCATGCGATAGTGCTCTTGAAAAAGTGGAGATAGATGAACATCTCCGTGTTAAGATGAAGCACGATGACATGAGATCTGCCAAGCACCAAAAGAAGGAGGCGTCTAAGCCTGCTCCAATTCAGAAGAACCAGCATAAGCCTCCCAACAAGTCTACATACCGGATACCACCTTACCAACCCCAACGTAACCGGTATCCAGCTAGGCGGTCTCCTCCTAGAGTTACACCTCCACCCAGGGAAGTGTAGCAGATAGCTAGAGAAGAAGAGGGATACACCCATTATACCCCTCTGAACGCGTCTCGCGAGACAATCTATCTCGCCATCGTGACAAGGGGTTACTCAGGAAACCTGGTCCAATAAAGGCTCCAGCCGATCAACGGAACCGCTACAAGTACTGCGACTTCTACTAGGATGTGGGACACAACACCTCAGAATGCTACCGTTTACGCAACCAGATAGAGGCACTGGTAAGGGGAGTTGCTTGACAGAATTTCTCCAACAGATGCGTGATAGAATTCAAAATAGGAATGAGGTACAAGCAGACATTAGAGCGACTGAAGAGAGAAGAAAAGCGAAAGGAAAGGATCTGATGGAGCAGATCCATATAGTCCACACTATCTGTGGAGGCCCTACCCTGGTGGGAACCTCCAACAATTCCTAAAAGAAGCATGCCATGAAGGTTCCCAGGCTAGACGCGAGCCAAGACGTCTTCAAGGTCACCAGAAAATGACCTAGATCTCTTCCTTCAGCACAGATTATCTTCACTGAGAAGGATGTGTACAACACTGTGCAGCCCTACGATGACCCCATGGTTGTCACTGTGCAAATTGCAAATTGTCTGGTCCACCGTGTCTTGATCGATACCGAAAGCAGCATGGACATTCTTTTCAGGGCGCTTTAGAGCAGTTCAATTTAAAGAATCCTTGCTACAACAGTTGTACCACCCCTCTATATGGATTCACCGGGGACTCACTGTTCCCCACCGGGTCAATGATCATACCAGTGATAGTAGGGATAGCATCACTCCAGCAGAATCTCATGACAGATTTCGTTGTGGTAGACACTCCATCTGCCTACAATGCCATCCTTGGGAGACCATACTTATCTGCCCTCAAGGGTGTCTTGTCGATCTGCCATAATGTCCTGAAATTCCCAGTAGGGGACAAGATAGGCGAGGTACGGGAAGATCAGCATGCAGCACGCAAGGGTTACACAGTGTCTGTTAACCCCACTGCGCTTGCCAAGCAGTGTGCACAGTTAACAACTGCACAAGATCAGACCATACTAGATGAGGACCATGAAGATGGGATAGGTACAATGGAACCCGAAGTGGAGGTTCCAGATAAAAAAGACAGAGATGAGGGAGACAAGGGATGGGCCAGTGGTCTCCCTATGGACGATTTAGAAGAAATCCTTATCAGGAGGGATGACCCTTCCAAGGTAGTCAAGATAGGTTCAGCGATAGAAATAGGAGTGAAGGAAGGATTAATAGGACTCTTTCAGGAGTATAGCGACATCTTTGCCTGGAGCCACGAGGAGATGCCGGGAATTCGTATCACCCTGGCGGCTCACAGATTGGCGGTTGATCCCACCTGTAAGCCGGTCAAATAGAAGCAAAGGTGTTTCAACCCAGAACGAAATGCCACGATTCAGGAGGAAGTTGATAAGTTTCTGAAGGTAAAATTCATTAGGGAGTCACGGTACCCGGAGTGGATCACCAACGTAGTGATGGTGACTAAGGCAAATGGGAAGTGGCGTATGTGCTTTGATTACACTGATCTCCACCGCGCCTGCCCAAAGGATAGCTTCCCCCTACCAAAGATTGACTAGTTGGTAGATTCAACTGCGGGTAACAAGCTCATGAGCTTCATAGACACATTATCGGGATATAATCAAATCATGATGCACCATGCCGACCAAGATAAGACCAGTTTTATCACCGAGCAGGGTCTATACTGCTACAGGGTAATGCCTTTCAGACTCAAGAATGTGGGTGCTACCTACCAACGCCTGGTCAACCGCCTGTTCAAGGAACTTATAGGAAGCTCAATGGAGGTATATGTCGACGACATGATCACCAAGTCCCAGGTAGCCGAACAGCACCAGGACCACCTCCGACAGAATTTCCAGATAATCAGGGAGAATCTGATGCGATTGAACCCTACTAAATGTGCCTTTCGGGGTTGCAGCAGAAAAATTAGTCAGATTCATGGTCCATGAAAGGGGAATAGAAGCAAATCCAGAAAAAATCAAAGCCATCCTAGATCTTGAATCTCCTACCTCACTTAAGCAAGTACAAGGTTTGACTAGACAGATAACAGCCTTGAACCGCTTCATATCCCGATCCACTAACAAATGCACTCTCTTCTTCAAAGCTATTAAACAAGGGAAGAATATGAAGTGTGACCAAGACAGCGAGCTGGCTTTCCAGTCGTTGAAGAGGTACCTTCCTAGCCCACCCTTATTAGCTAACCCAGTACCAGGAGAAGAGCTGCAACTGTACCTGGTTGTATCCAAAACAACTGTTAGCGGCGCCTTGGTAAAAGAATGTGGAGATGGAATTCTGTGACATGTCTATTATATAAGCCGTGCCCTGACCAAGTCCGAGAAAAATTACATTCTCCTAGAGAAGCTCGCATTCACGTTGATAACCGCTGCAGGAAGCTCCACCCTTATTTCCTAGCTCACACAATCGCGGTGATCACTAACCAACCCCTGCGCCAATTTCTCCAAAGGTAGAACGTATCGGGAAGATTGGTACTGTGGGCCCTCGAGCTCACCCAATACGATATCCAGTACAAGGCTAAGACAACCATCAAGGCCCAAGCTTTGAAAAACTTTGTAGTTGAGTTCAGCGCAATACCTGATCTCATGATCAATCCCGAGCTCGGATTAATCTCCACAGAAGAATAAAGAATCATTAGAATGGTCCACCAATCAAGAAACATGGATTTTGTATACGGATAGAGCTTCTAGCCAAGCGGGAAATGGAGGAGGAATCGTTCTAATTGATCCTGAAAAGGTGGAGTGCTGTCATTGCTTCTGATTCCAGTTCAGTACCACCAATAATGAAGCCGATTATGAGGCTTTACTAGCGGGAATGAAGACAACAGTGGAGCTTGGAGCTAAGTACCTCCTTGCAAAATGTGACTCGCAACTGGTAGTTAATTAGATAACTGGTATGTACCAGGTGAAAGGAGATAACATGGCAGCCTACCTCAGAAAGGTCCAAGAACTAGTGGCCCGATTCAAGGGTTTCAAGATCGAACAGGTGCCTAGGCAGCAGAATCATCGGGCCAATGTCCTAGCCAAGATAGCTGCCAACGGAGGGCAGGCACTGCCAAAATGGGTACCTCTCCAAATAATAGCCAAATCAAGCATAGCACAGGGAAAGAAAGTTAGCCCTATGGATCGCCTTCCATGCAGGATGGATTCCCTTGTAGATTACCTCCAAGAAGAAAAGCTCCATAAAGACCCTTATCAAGCTCACAAGATCAAGAGAACCTCCATTCAATACTGTCTGGTGGAGGGACACCTTTACCGTAAAGTAAAGTCTCTCCCTTTACTCAGGTGTCTTCACCCTGATCATGGGAGCTGGGCACTTAGAGAAGTTAATTCAAGAGAATGTGGGAATCATACCGGAGGAGAAACGCTAGCTTACCAGGTGCTGCGCATGGGTTACTACTGGCCAACCTTGCACCACGATGCTAGGCAATTCGTACAGTCTTATGAACCATGCCAGAAAATGGCCAACTTGCACCACTTGCCTCTAGAACGATTGTCCTCAATCAGCTCGCCATACCCATTCGCCTACTAGGGAGTGGACTTAATTAGACCTCTCCCAACCACGTCGGGTCAACAAAAGCATGCGATTGTAGCCATTGATTATTTCACCAGATGGGTGGAAGCGGAGCCTTTCACTAAGATCACTGAAGCAAACATGACTGAGTTCATTAAGAAGAACGTAGTTTGCCGATTCGGTACCCCGATGGTCATTATCACGGATTTGGGCAAACAATTTGATAATGCTATATTCCGGGAATCGAGCTTTGTTTTGCATCAGTAGCACATCCTCAAACTAACGGCCTGGTAAAGGCCACAAACAAGACTATCAAGAGACTCCTGAAGAGGAAGCTCCAATAGAAGAAGGGTAGATGGGCAGATGAACTCCCAGATATGCTATGGGCCTATCGCACTACCAAAACGACTGCTACTGGAGAAACCCCTTATTCACTAGCTTTTGAGGTAGAAGATGTCCTTCCTATCGAGCATAAACTCACCTCTTTTCGGGTTCAACACTTTAACTCAGAGGGGAACGAAGACAAGTTGAGGGTTAACCTAGACCTCCTAAAGGAGAAGCAGGAAAGGATTGCAGAAAGGGTAGAGATCTACCAAATCAGGATTGCCCGATACATCAACAAGAAAGTCAGAAACTGAAGTTTCAAAGAACAGGACCTTGTTCTTAAGAAGGTAACCTAGAATACCCTAAAAATGTCTGATGGGGTGTTATAGCCTAATTGGGAAGGTCCCTACCTGGTGAAAATGGTAATCCGAAGCGTTGGAGGATATGGATGGACGTCCTATTGACCACAGCTGGAATGCAGATCACCTAAAAAGGTTCTACCCAAAAGACATGTAGTAAAGATCAATTGATATCTCCCTGGATAGGTATAGGTAGGTACTCATGAATATTTGGATGGCCTCTTGATTCATCAATAAAGAAGATTTTTTCTCCATCTACATTTGTCTACATTATATCGCCATAATTCACCACGTAAATTCATCATGTTCGCCTTAGAGACCAGGATAGCTACATAGCTCTCATGATGCCCTGGACTGGATCAATCCCTCCAAGAGAATCGCCCTAAAGACCAGGATAGCTACATAGCTCTCCTGATGCCCTGGACCGGATCAATCCCTCCAGGAGGATCACCATAAAGACCAGGATAGCTACATAGCTCTTCTAATGCCTAGGACCGGATTAATCCCTCCGGGAGGATCTCCTCTAGACCAGGACAGGCTATACGGCATTCCTGATTCCATGGCCGGGCACCACCCCCCACTAGGAAGGATTCGGTACGTAAGAGTATAGTTGCCTGACGAATCAAACCTTGTCTGGGCACCACCCCCAGCTAAGAAGGTTCTAGATGGAAAGAGCATAGTTTCCCATCAAATCAAAGCCCTAGTCGGGCATTACCCTCCAACAAGAAAGACCTGGTGCCAAAGTGGCCTTAGTCGCCTGCCATGATCTTATTGCCAGTATGTTCCCCTTATTTTCGCCAATGTGTCTAGGTTACTTGAAATATGAAAGACTAGGTACCACTGTCTTTGCCAAAGTACCAATATTCCTAAAAACAGGAATGCGAGGTACCTGGATTCGCTAGATTGTTCGCCATGGTACCAAGATTCCTAGAACAGGGATGCAAGGTGCCAGGATTCACCAAATTGTTCGCCATGGTACCAAGATTCGTATAACAGGGATGAGAGGTGCCATGATTCACCAGAATTTTTGCCAATGTGCCTAGGTTCCTTGAAATAGGAAAGACTAGGTATCACTGTCTTCACCAAAGTCCCAAGATTCCTAAAAACAGGAATGCGAGGTACCTGGATTCACCAGATTGTTCGCCATGGTACCAAGATTCCTAGAACAGGGATGCGAGGTGCTATGATTCGCCAGAATACTCGCCTACGTGCCAAGATTCATTAAAATATGAAGGCTAGGTATCGTACACCGCCTAGGTATCAGAACCCTTAAAGCAAAAGTGCCAGGTACCAGGCTCAAATTATGTACCAGAATCCTTAATACAGGGACATTGGGTATCTCGATCGAAATATTGACTAGGATCTGTGATACCATATGCAAAAGAGTGCTCGCACCTAGAAGGGTGTCCAGAGATCCATGGCTAGGTACCCTAGTACCAGTCGCTTATCACGCTATACTCATGTTCCAACCAAGTTCCTCGCATTACCAAATCTTAGTTAAAGCAGATTTATGCTGAGGACTCCTATTTGAATTTCATACTATAGTTAAAAGCATGCAACAAAAATCAATCAAGGAAAACATAAAGAATAGCTAGAAAAGCACAGAAAAAGGGGTTTCTTCATTGATCAAATCAGGGAACCCAACCCTTCTTCCAGGCTACATACAAAAAACAAGAAAGAAAAATAACAGGAAATAAGTTGAAGACTCAGACATGCCAGCTTCCTCTCCAATTTCCTGTCCACTTTCTTGACTTATTCATCCAATAACACTGACCTCATCCAACGACACTGATCTCATCCAAGACAGATGTCGGCGACACCATCAAGACCACTGGAGATAGGAACAGAGGCCATGTTGGAATCGTCAAATACACGAGGGGTAGAAGGATAATCTTAAAACCATCCACGTTCAAAAGGCAACTGGATACAGAGTTGTAGCTCGCTTAGGTAATGTCTACACCATTGGCAAGGGCGCAGCACCGTAAGCCACCAATCTTCCTGATCCTGGGAAACACAACCAATCGTAGTTCCCTGGTAACTAAGTCCATCTTGCACAGCTCTTTCCATAATTCCAAGCACCCTGCCAGTCAGAGAAATCGCATATCCTCTTCCTCTCATAGTGTTAACCATCATGGCGATCATCGATCAATTTGCTGAAATTTTAGACTCTGTTGGGGAACAAAGGAGCAGTGTTAAGAATTCTCAAGCAGGGTGGGGTATCTATAGAAGGAGAAAGAGGATCTCGATAACAGGAAGATAAGGTCATTAATGAGGCATGACACCTAGAATATAGGGAAAGACAGCTTCGCAAAGCGTGCACCTGCGAAGTTTAATGTCTGAAACAAATGAGCCTATCCTGGGTTGACACATGGATGAACAATTAAATGAAGTGTCTGAACCTGAGATTCCTACACAAGAATGCTAGAAAGGAAGTTCCACCAGGATAACTCCGAACAGGATGTATACCATGACTACATCGATTGCCAGGTACCGCAATCCATGTTCAGCTGATGCCCCGATACCACTCCTGGACCAATCACATCAACAGCTGCATTTTATCGGGGTTCAATGGAAGATATTGATCACCAAGTCTATACCTAGGTACCAGGATTCCACCGAAGACGAGTATCCTTGGTACCTGGATTCTTCCAACTAATATTTTTGCCTAAGTACCAGGATTCTCAGAACAAGAATGCCTGATACCCAGAGCCCTCCCAAGACTGACTGCTTAATGCTAGAGGATCCTCGCTCCAGCAACAAACTATGCTACAAAATTTGATCTTGACAAATTTCAAGCTCCTTCAGTTACCATGGATTTGTAAAATCAAGTCTACACTAGAGACTTTTCTTTAGATCAATGCAGGATTCAACCAAGAAATCAATAAACTACACACGCTTAGAGCTAATGAAAGAAACTAAATGTTTTCATTACTAAAACTGGGGAGCTCATTCCCCGATCACGGGCTACAAAATTAGAGAAAAATAAAGTTGACTAGGTAAAGGATCAATCTTGTTCATGCATCTCTCTGCTCCTAGCTGGCTCCCTTCTCTCCAGCTCCTACGATCTGAGCCTCACCTCTAGGTCCAATTGGAAGCTCACCAGTTAATTGTACCACCACCTCGGCTGAAGTCTCGCTTGCTACCTGGACTCCTACAATCACTGGGATCTCCACTTGAGCAGGTCCAACCTGGAGGTCCTCAATCACCATACCAGATGGTTCCCCCACCTCCTTGGTTGAGGTAGCTTGATCCTCCACCTTCTTGTCGGGACCCGGTAAGGAGACTGGTGCATCATACCTTCCATCCTTAGTAGCAGGCTGGTCCTCTACCTTCTTGACAGATTTGGGCGAAGAGATAAGTGGATCAGAAGCCCCACCTTCAACTTGAGCCACTCCAACTTCAGGAGCCTTCAGATTAGGATCTGCTCCAATATTGCCCGGTGGAGGAAAGGAGATAGGTCTCTGGTCTTCACCACCTACCACTCCAATTGCTCTAACAACCTGAGAAGGTCCAGCTGCATTAGAGGGTGCAACCCCAGCTAGCTCGGTGGCTTTTGCCATGATCTCCTCCCTGTTCCATCCCTCGATGACCCTCATGTCAAACATAGAAGGGAAAGTTAGAGCCACCTGGTAGCCAGCGAAGAAGTAGCCATCCCCAAAGGCGGTATCCACTTGAGCATCTAGGCTGGCCATGCTATCACAAAGAGTTTGAACCTCCTTCTCCAGCCCCGCTACCCTATCCTTTGTAATCTCCCTCTCCTCTCTACGGCGTAGGGACCTGAGTCTCTCTGTGTCCAAAGCATGCTGCAGCCGCTCCCTATCTACCTTCGCCTCATCCGCTTCCTTCTTAGCGTTGTTCAGAGACTGGTTCAGAACTACCACGCCTCTAGCAGCCTTAGCGAGCTCTTCCTTGGCTTTCTTCAGCTCGACATTAGCCTCCTTAACTTGGTTCCAGAAGGAGCTAACCTAATGGTTCATAGCTACATTGAATTTGAAGCCCTTTCAAGTGCAAAACATGAGTTGAAATGTTGCCAGTTATGAAATCGAAATACAAGACCAAATGAGATAGCTTACCTCAACCAGAAGAGCGGATCCTTTAGAGACTAGGTAGTCAATAGGCATAAAAGTCATGGCCTCCAAACCCTAAACTGGGTAGGAAGCTACAACCTTGGCCAATACTTCATCTTAGCTGTTATCTCTCGACCTCGATCATGGTCTATCATGAGATACCACCCAGCTAGCAGCACCAGGATCAGAACCTCTCTCGACCCAGGTAGATCAATCGGTTGCCACAGTAAAAGAGGCAGAGGGAGCTGGTTGATCAGCAGTAGTAGCAGCAGCGGCTGTAACTGGGGCGATGGGTGGCACGTCTTGCACCAGGCTGGGAGCTCTTCGAGCCCTGCCCACTCGGGCTGTAAAAACATCTAATGATCTAGCTACAAGAGGAGTTGAAGCCCCAGGCACCTCGATCGAAATCCTGCTAGATCCATGCAAGGGGACCAACCCCTCCATCAATGTTAGAGCCAGTTGGAAGACTAATAGGGGAGAGCGGTGGAGAATCCCGATCAGCGAGGTCGAACCCCACCTCTGGAACTTGAGGGGCACTGCAGAAACTATCAACCCAAAATAATTGGCACATGCATAATCAGTAAAGAAATGCTACCAAGATGGGACCAGGGAGATTGTTTACCTGAGAGTGCACTGGAGACGTGGAGGTAGTATTCCACCCTTCCTGCATCAAAAGCATTCGAAGTAGGATACTTCAAGTTGGCGTAATTTTGGGCCATGATGGCCTTCAAGATTTTCTCTGACTCAGAAGACAGCTTGCCATTCTCCAACGCGGGTTTACCACTGAAGCTGGTAGGGACCGGGAACTCAGATCCTCCAATATGAACTGAGCTACCCCATTCGCTCTTGATGATAACCCATTCCTCCTTCCAGGTGTTATCCTTCTTCGTGGCACCTGGCACCATGAACTTCTAATTGTTTTTGGCCCGGGTATAAAATTACCCTTTTGGACCGGGGAAGTTGGGAGCGATCTGGAATACGTACCCGAGCTCATCCGGCCCTAGAGAGGTAGCCCGACTCCGCTCTCAAAAGCCGTCATGTGAATCGAAAGTCACCAGGAAGGGGACTATACGTATCATATTCCCGCGGAGGAACATAGATAATGATATCTTTAGGGATCTTAAAATCCCTCCGCAAACGCCTGTCGATATCTGGGGTACTAGTAGAGTCAGGAACGTATGTGTACTCGTAGGGAAGGACGAGCACCCTTCCCACGGTATCCGTGACTTCGTCAGCACGGTCTCCGCCAGTTCGGATAGCACCCGACTCTCCGCTCGACTCCTTATCAACATCAACCGAGCTATCAAGGTCGTTCGAGAAACCGGTCCCGATAGCAACAATCCTATTGGAGCGGAGGCGTTGAAAGATAGGGCGTCATCTTCACTATCATTGTCGACGAGAACCCTCTTTCTAGGTACAAGGCCCGCGCTAGCTGTTGCACCATGGTCAAATAGTTGCTCGACACTGTCGCTAATGGGGGAAGACATTATAACAAAATCGAAGCAGGAATAAAAGAGATTGGGGTTGAAGGATGAAGGATGAAGAAGAAGAAGAAAGCTAGGGTTGACACAAATGTAGAAAGTTTGGGAAATTTGCTTGAAAAACAGTGAATACGCCATGAAAGGGTGAGGTTTATATAGAAGCGGCTACTTGTAATGGGCAGAGAAGGTAAACAATGCCGTGAAATAATCGATGACATAGGGAAAACTGTTTCGAGAAACGCACACCTCCAAGATATTGCCTTTTTTGAATTCAGCCTACCCCTAGCCAGCCACGTGGAAGACCCATTTAAGTCAGTGTGCAAGAAGAAGATTCCATCTTATAAGACGGTTACAAAAATTCTCCAAGTGTTCTGAATCCTGACTTCAACCCCAACTTGGCACCGATGTTCAAGTCATGGGGGACTTCTATTAACATGGTTTTTTGGCAAGGGTCCAAATAAGAATTTTCCACCAAAAGTATCTACTTGGTAGGGACCAATCCCAGCTCCCAGGTACCTAGCGGAATCGATACCACGACCTAAAGAAAATCAATACCTGGTAAAGACCAGAATCTCGACTACCAACCTACGTAGATGAAGCACCAGAGACATTCAACCAGGAAGAACAGGTACCACGGTAGGCATCCATTCTGATACCTGAGGAAGGGGGTACCACGATATCACAGACCTAATGCCTTGCAGGTATCCGGTCCCTCATACCTGGAACCCCGGTACCACGACGCATACCTGGTGTTTCAGAACACCTTGACATCAGCCAAGAACCAACCAAGACAGGCCCCCCCGCATGACCACCAGGATGAATATCACTGCGAAGCCACCAATATGATAGAATAAGTGCCACACCAGTAAGTCAGAACAGTACACCAGTGTACAACGCCACCGGGGCGTAGAACCAATGTACCTCTCCAAGCAACGCAAGCTAGGAAAGTTGACTCATTCGCCATTTAAAGCTCAATAATGAGACCAAACGGTCAACCGAATTAGAGTTTAAACACGACAGTAATTAACAGGATCAAATCCTACCCCTTTAGCCTGACTCAACTCCTTTCAACGCCTAAAAAAGGATTCCAAATAATCCTCATGAATGCAACCAGATTCTAAGGGATATTGGGGACCTATATATACGGCCTTGAAGGACAAAGAGAGGGGATCGCGAGTTTGTATTGAGATCAGAAAAAAAGATATACCCAGAGAAACTTCTTGTGAGTTCTCTGAAGTCAGTGAGAGTTTAAGACTAATCACTGGATGGATAATAGTCACTTATCGACATAAACGAAATTCTCCAGCTCCATTTTGTGTTTAGAAAGAGTGAAGAGAGAGTGTTGTAACCTTTACACAGTATTTATTTTAATAAAATAGTATCATTTATCTTCCTTCTGGTTCCTTTATTCTTGTTCGTCTTCATCTCTAATTGCCCGAAGGAACCCAGGTACCGAAGGTACCTCCCCCGCTATCACCTATCGACAGTGGAACAGGGTGTTAATCAAAATTTTGGATTTTTCGGTTAACAATACTTGTTAAATCTTGCTTGTTAAATTGTATATCTTGTGAAGAAAAAGAAATTGCTAGAATTTTGAGACTATACCTATTCACCCCCCCCCTAGGTATATCTGACACTATAATATGAAGGGAATTCCACTTTGGTGATGATTTTCTTGTTTATTTGGTTGAAGAAGATCCATTAACTTTTCAAGTTGCTATGACCTCTGTTGATGCTTCTTTTTGGGAGGAGGCCATCAATAGTGAGATGGAATCCATTACATCCAACAACATTTAGGGGTTAATTGATTTACTTTCTGATATTAAAACTATAGGATGCAAATGGATTTTTAAGAAAAACCTTAGACCAGATGGTTCTATTGAAAAATTTAAAGCTCGATTGGTGGCTAAAGGGTGAGGGAATTGACTTCTTTGATACTTATTCCCCTGTCACTAGAATTGCAACTATCCGTGTGGTTATAGCAATTGCTGCTGTCCATAATTTTGAGATCCATCAAATGGATGTCAAGACTGCCTTTTAAAATGGCAAGCTTGAGGAGGAGATTTACATGGATTAACCAGAGGGATTTATGATTCCTAGTCAAGAACATAAGGTATGTAAATGGGTTAAATCTCTATATGGACTTAAACAAGCTCCAAAACAGTGGCATGAAAGTTTGATAGTATTTTTCTTTCTGATGGTTTTACGATTAATGATTCTGATAAATGTGTTTATAGTAAAGTGAAGGATGGTAATATTATCATTCTTTGTCTTTGTGTAGACGATATTTTATTATTTAGTAATTGTTTATATGTCATTTTAAATACCAAAACTTTTGTATCTAGTCACTTTAAAATGACTGATCTTGGTAGAGCTAGTGTTGTTTTGGGTCTGAAACTAGAAAAGACTCTAAATGGATATTCTTTTTCTCAGTCTCATTATGTTGAGAAAATTCTCAATAAATTTGAGAAATTCTATAGTAAATCTGTACATACTCCTTTTGACAGTGGTGCCAGATTGGTGAAAAATAATGGAGAGGCTGTCTCTTAATTGAAATACTCAAAAATTATAGGAAGTTTGATGTATTTGGCAAATTGCTCCAGGCCTGATATTGCATATGCCGTAACAAAATTGAGCAGGTTTACTAGTTGCCCAGATGCACATCATTGGAATGCATTAGAGAGTTCTCAAGTACTTGAGAGGTACTATGAACTTAGGGATTCATTATAATAATTATCCAGCTGTATTAGAGGGTTTCAGTGATGCAAACTGGATATCCGAGTCTGATGAGACAAAGGCCACAAGTGATTATGTCTTTCGTTTAGGAGGTGTAGCTATATCATAGAAGTCTGCGAAGAAAACTTTATAATCTTGATTCACTATAGAAGCGGAGTTAATTGCTCTAGACTTGGCTAAAGCTGAAGCAAAGTGGATAAGAAATCTATTAACAGATATACCGTTGGGCGAAAAGCCTATTCCACCTGTATCTATATACTGTGACAACCAATCTACCATTGCATTGGTTAAGAGTGCTATGTATAATGGAAAGAGATGACATATTCGTCTAAGACATAATTCCATTAGATATTTAATTACTCATGGAGTGATATCACTGGATTTTGTGAGATCAGTAAAGAACCTTGCGAATACATTTACTAAAAGGCTAGGTAGAAAACAAATTAAAGAAACATCGAGGGGGATGGGATTAAAGCCCATTAAAAACTAGTTATCGTCGGTGGCTACCCAACCTATCTAACTAGAGATCCCGGAAAGTAGGTTCAATGTGAAAACGAGCCAATTGAGTAACTTACATAAGCACTAATTTTGATTACATTAAATTCCTCCCTATGGTGTTGTGCTTATGGGTTGTTTGTATTAGGAAGAGTTATATTTTCTAAATGAATTAAGGGACTATGTGTTAGGGTAGGCACCCTTCAAGAATTCACCTATGCGAGTATGGTAGTGGGGCCGCTACCTATGGGACAAGGGCTTAATTTCTAGAGTACTCGTGAAAACAGGATACTGCGCATGGCGGGAAGCGCAAACCCGTTTAGAACTTACTTGTAGTAGCTCGTACAATGTGTGGATTTAATTAATGTGTACATAGTAAGGGTTCAGGTTCAAGACCTAGTTCACCTAAAACATGTGTATGCAAAGCTTAAATTCTCTAGGTAAATGTTCAAGTTCACAAGACACCTATTACTGAAAACATAGTATAAGATTGATTTGAGATATCTAATGTTTTAAGTTTTTTATTACTTGTAAACCTTTTTATTAAAATGGGGGGGTTTTATAAATATTCATTTATTGTTTACTAAAAAAGTTTACTTCTATTTATATTCAATTAATTTATTAATTATTTCAAATTTTATAACTGGTTGTTTTGAAAAGATACAACTCTTCAGTATTTCTCTTTTATTTAACAGTTGTTTTGAAGAGATACAACTCTTCATTATTTCTCAATAAAAATGAAAAATGTTTGTCAGAAAAATACAATTTGTTTTTTGAGAAACATTAGAATGTTCTTTTCTTTCTTTCTCTGTAAAAACAAAATTCTCAATTCTCTCAAACTTCTCTTTGATATATCAATCAATTGAAAGAGTGAACAAAGTAGGGAGGGCCAATCTTCCTACAATAGAAGAAACACCTAGTGGTCGTCGTATCTTGGAAGGGAATCGCTAGAAATACTGTGTAGAGGAGGCAAATTTCCTTTATGGAAAGCGTTATTTAACGTGCTTCGACCAAGTACATTTTCTCTTATCTCTACTTGATATTTATACATTGTTGTTCTTGAAAATATGAAATTGAGTGTGTTTTTATAAATCTGAATTTTTGAGTTTATACTTTTTTATATTTTTTACTGTATTTCTAACAACTAGAACAAAGACGAATCTGAAACAACCCAACTCTCTACCTAAAACTCCATTTATCACCAGATTTAAAGTAAAATTGGAAAAAAAAAATCAAAGTAAAACCAAACTCAGACACATCTCCAATCATGGAGATGGAGCGATTGAGGTGATTACATCAAAGAGATGGATTGATGGAGTCGACTATATCTCAGATATGCTCCTTCAATCTTTTTTCAGAATTTTTTATTTTCCATTTTGTAGATCTATTGCTCAAATTCTTTTTTTCTGATTGGTTTATTCTTTGATTAAATATAATTATTTAAATTGATGAAGAGGAGGTGATTGTTTTAATTTTTGTGGAATTGATTGATGAAGATCGAAGCACATGTATTAGTGTTTGAATTTGTGAAGAAGTGATTTATAGAAGAAAAAAAATCTGGAATTTTATTTAATTTGAGATTATAGCAGAAGAAAAAAAAAAATTTGGTTTCTTTTGTTATATATAAAATTATTTATAAATCGAAAGGAGTTAAAAATTAGGGTTTAAAATATATTAAGAGGTGTGATGACGTGTTATTGTGATGACGTGACAGCTGACCAGGAAGTGCTACATCAGCTGCCACGTCAAGTAGGATGTAAATGTTGGATATCTACCATTATCTTATTTCTAAAAGAGTGGCGATATTTGCACCCCTTTATAAACTCACACCCCAAATTAATATGTTTTTTAAAATCCAATAATACCCTCGGGTAAAATTACCAAGAAAAATAAATAGTTTGTAAGTACACCCACTAATAATTATTAATTAGTTTTCTACTTCTATTTTAATCTTTTATGTAAAAAAATTCCAATTAATGATTTAATATTAATACATACCATTAAAAGCTCTTTCCGTTTTTACCATAAATTCTCTTTTAAATACTAATTTGAAATATATTTTCAATTTCTTTTAACGAAATCTAAATTGATTGCTAATAATAGAAAATGAATTAAATATCTAAAGTTGGTTGTGAAAAAAATAACTTTTAAATTAATTTTATCATTTTTGTTAGAAGAACAAAATAATTATACATTTTTCTCTATAATATATGTACTTTTTTTTCTTGTAAAAAAACTGTTTATTTTTTATTTCTTTCAAACACGTTTTAGAATTTTTTTTGTTATCAATATTAGTTGTTCTTCAATTTCATCAAACACTTTTTTACTTCCAAACCAATTGGGACATGGCAAAAATCTTATATCCTTACAACTTAATTTCACAAATAGAAAATTGATCTCCAACCGGAAAAACCTCAAGTCGAAGTGATTTATGGACATAAAACAATAAAAAAGCAATGTAGAGAGTTGCTTGACATGATAAGAGGAAAAAAAATGGATTCTAATTTTATGCTGAAAACATAGAAGAGAAAAGAAGCGAGGGAAGAGAAAGAAAATGATATAATTAAAGATAATGAAAAAAATTAAATATTAATGAAGTCGATTAAATAACATAATAAGACCATCTCCAAGCCAGCGCTAAGCACCACCCCATCTCCATTTTTGGCGCAAAAACCTCTCCAACACAGCGCCTTCCCCTGCTCCATTCAGCTGCTGATGAACAATGTCGTGCAATATATTGCGCGACAATGTTCGTTGGCGCAAAACAGACCATGCTTTTTTTATTTTATTTGTTCAACCCTCAACTTGTTAGGATTATGCTCAATAGCAAGAGTGTAATATTGTAATTGACAATCTTTTCATATAAATAAAGTGATTTCTGATTCTGCAAAATCTTATAGCATTTATAATTATAATTGTCAAGGTAAATAATCATAAGGTCAAAAGACTATGAGATATGAAGAATTGTTTGTACATCCGGATATGTATGAGGTAGACACAATTCTTTAGTTAGTCTTGAATAACGTTCACAACTTAAGTTAAAGGTTGGGCACCTCTATCTTGATAAAGTTGTAGAATTCTTTTACTAGCATTTGAGTGGGATCAAATGAGTTATGATGAGTCTAAAATCATCGAAAGGTTTTCGAGTAAAAGAATCTAGTGCACTGGGTGCACTGAACTAGATCACAATGAAATACTTTATCTAGAACCGTCACTAGATATAAGTCTTTTCATTATCAGGACAATCAGAGAGTTTATCTAAATCCTGAGATAAATGATGGACTTATGGTTGCAAGTGTTATCATTTGAGCTATTAATGAGTACGATTATATAGCATAGTCTATCCTCGATAGTTTGGTGGTATTCTTTTGTTAATCGATAGAAGACTTCATTTATAGATATGGACATCGTGGCTCCATTTATTAAATGAGAGTATAGTATCATCATATGGATGTTTTGAGGTATTGGATATTAAATCTCAATGTTGAGTTTTCAATAATGATTATTGAAGACATGGCTTCTGGACAAGTCAAAATATCCAAGTTCAAAATGTGGTCATATGAGGAAATATGGTAACTTGGAGAGCTATAGGCGGTCTATGAGCTCTTGGCGATTACTGATATTATTCACGAGGATACACCATCTCCTATAAGATTGTCTAGGGTATGAATGAGAAACATCTCCTTATTCTATCTTTATTTAAGAGTTCAATTTTAGCTCTTTAGTGGAATGAGTTAAAATTAATAGATCGGACCTAAGTGAATCATTTGTTGATTGTGATTAGGTTATGTCTATTGAAGCTTAAATTTAGATAGCCCGCCAAGATCCACAATCCACACGTACTTGCATGGATCACTTGATATATTCTACCGGACCAATTTATGGGTTCATCTAGAATTGCATTTAATATATTAAGAATATAATATGTCTATTATTTATTTAATGGGCTGCACTATTATATTAATATATTAAAAGGAGACAGTATGCTTGTTTCTTTTAGTAAGAATAAGTCTGGTTCACATGTGGGCTTTTATTTAAAGTCTAATGGATTAAATAAAATAAGAAAAATAATATTGGGCCCATATATACATGGTGTGGGCGGCAAGGCTAAATAAAATAGCCCAAGATATTATTTTATTTTATTGTTTTGATTAAATGGGAATTAATTAGTTATTTAATTAATTAATAGTTTAAATCAAAATCTTTTCCTGATCAGTAAATTAAATACTATGTGTTGGATTAGGGTTGGAATTCTTTTAAGTGATAGGAGTCCTAATGTGGTAAGGATTAAGTCCACATACACTCCTTATTATATAAAGAATTCGGCCACCACTAGTCCTACAAGGGTTAAGATTCTTGAATTGATAGGAATTAGGGAAAAGGATAATTCCTTTTCAAGTAAGAAAATTAACCAACCCTAGATTTCCTATTCAATGAATTCGGCCAACCCTACTTGGTGAAGGAGAAAATTCGGCCAACCTATAAATATAAGGTTATGAATTTTTGGCCACCAAGAAGCAAAATAGAGAGAGATTTTTGTTTGTTTTAAAAATAAAAAATCCTACTCTATACACATAGATTTTCGGCCAAGAGAGAAAAAGAAAATAAGTTCTCATTCGATAGTGCACTTACAAGCCTTTAATATCAAAAGGTTTTGTGCACACTTTCGATTTAGAGTTACGCGAGTTTCAATCATATTGATTGTGAATTCAAAAATGGCCGGAACTATTTTTTTAGGCTCTTGGTGTTTTACTATTGAAGATCAAGATCAAAAATTCCATACATCCATTCTAAGGTAAGCAATTCAAAGAAAAAGGGAGACCACGCTCCTAGGTGATTCACGTACGTGCTAGGATTGAAGGTCTTGCGGATTACCATCGACGTAAGTCAATCGGATCACGAGACAAGAGGTATTTAACTTTAACCGTATATTTTAGTTTAATTAATTAAAGGGTTAAGGTTCAAATCTTTAGAAAAATTTTAAACTATAAGAAAATTATTTTTTCGCCTTCCGCTGCGGTTTTAAGCAATTTTTCCCTACACAACTTTCATGTAATCACAATTTAACTCTTTTTATTAAAATCTATTTCGACTATATCCTTTATTTAAAGGTTTTATTTAATCACAGTTTTACCCTAATCAATTAAATTTATTCCAATTTGGTCCTTTTTATTATTTAATGATTGAGATGTGATTTAATTATTATTGTTATTAACATTTATAATTAGCTAAAGTGAAGTGTATAATTAAAAAATTGAAATGCAATTTTTTTAAATACATCACTTCATTCAAAACAGCGGAAAATTAAAGCAAAATACATTAAAGACTAAATACATTAAAAATGAAATACAAAGTTCATAGTGATAAAATAAATTATCACTAATTGGAATACACTAGAATGAAAGAAAAATACAACATAAATTACAACCCAACTGTTTAGTAGTCTGGAAGACCATTTTCAGGTCCTTGGAGATTATTGAAAAAATCACCAAAAGACCCAGATGTATTTTGGGATCCCTGGTCTTGTTGCCGAGCATGTTTTGCAATAATTTTTAATTGTTGTTGTTTCACAAACTCACGCTTCATTGGATCAGTTATGGTATTCAAATCCATCATCACAATTTTGGTTTCCCGGCACTCCAATTTTCTCTCCAAAATATCGTTAGTTCTTTGTCTCTCCCCAGCATTGTGCTTATAAACTTCCATCATTTGTTGTTGTCCTTCTTTCAAAGTGTCACAAATGGTTGAATTTTTTTCCTCAACCCTCCTTTTAAATTTTGCTTTCTTCACCCCCATGGGCCGTTGAGATGAACTACCCCCACCATCATCACTAGTGATATTCAGAGAAAATGAAGATAGTCCAGGATATGTCATTGTGGGAGACTCTGGAGTTGGAGAGTCTTCTTGTGATGATACAAAGTGACCACTTTCCCTTCGAGCCCCTGAGGTTGCTGTATCGTTATCTGCAAATTTTTACATATCTTTTAGAATGGGACACACATGCTCAAACTTGAATCCATATTTATATTTGTTATCTTGGGCTAATAAGATTTTTGCCTGGTTCATCTGCAAAATGATACAAATATATTGTTAAAATTAAATATTAAATATAATTTTCCAACAATTATAATATTAACAAATACTCACAATATCAGCTTCGGATGCACCACTAGGTTTAAGAGTTTCAATCTGTCGTAGGCATCCTCGGAATTTTCCAATTGCGGAAAGGATAGTCTGCATGCGACATTGCAAACTTCTCTTGTTACAAAGTTCGGTGATAAAGTCTGGTTTGTTGTTGTTGTAATCATTCTCAACTCGAGCCCAAAACATATCCTTTTGATTGGTAAATACCAATGATCGGGTTTTGCGACACATCAAGATATATGTGACAAAGATGTGTGTCTTCTGCATGTGTGTATGAAGAAGTTCTTTTTGTAGACATTTTGAGGAAAAAAAGTGATTTGAAGGGAAAAGTGACTTGAAGAGATAGTGATTCGAAGGTATAAGAGATTTGAAGGGATATGTTTAATTTAGTGTGGGTTGATATTTATAGAAACTAGGAGGTACTCTTTTCATATTTCATCCTACGGTTCAGATCGTGAGGAAATCCATCCAATGGTTGGTATTTAATATTTCAGATATCTTATCTTCATATTTTGGGAAAGGTGAAGATCAGATTTCTTAAGAGTTTGAGATATTATTGTAGAGAGGTGCTCTGAAAAGATTATTTGAAATAAAGTGTTTTTGTCTGTATCTACTTTGTCCACATGGGCTTGCAGTTATTGTCGGCCACATGGACAAATATTTGAGATTAGTTTCGAGATTTCATCCTACGGTTCAGATCGTGAAGAAATTCATCCAATGGTTGGTATTTAATATCTCAGATATCTTATCTTCATATTTTGGGAAAAGTGAAGATCGGATTTCTGAAGAGTTTGAGATATTATTGCAGAGAGGTGCTCTGAAAAGATTATTTGAAATAAAGTGTTTTTGTCTGTATCTACTTTGTCCACATAGGCTTGCCGTTATTGTCGGCCATATGGATAAAGATTTGAGATTATTTTCGAGCTTAGATTTCGTATCTATAATAGTATATTTCACAATGATAAATAGCCTAGACAAAAGTCTGCTAAAACTCATTTATATTCAACTCCAAGCAAAAATGAATTTCAATATTGGAGGTCCATTTAATTTCTTATCTTCATCTTCATCTTCCGACGATGAGGAAGATCAAATTATAGCAAATCTTGAAGCGACTAATGCAGAACAAGAAGCACTACTTGCCCCACATTGTAACATCCAACAGGCCATCGCTCAGTATCTCAATCAACAAAACAACTCAGTGATCCGTGGAGGCTCAATTCCTGGTCATATAGTGATCAATCGAGGCCGAGAAAGTGCTGATCGTCGGTTTTTCTATGACTATTTTGCCGAGAACCCACGGTATAACGATTAAATGTTCCGTCGACGCTTTCGAATGGGTAAAAGTTTATTCCTTCAACTACTTTGTGCAAAGAAGAGATAGTGTGGGTAGACTGGGTTTGTCCGCTCTTCAAAAAATAACAACAGTATTTCGGATGTTGGCATATGGTTGTCCAGCGGATGCTACTGATGAGTATATTAGAATAGGAGAGTCTACAACAATTGAAAGTTTGAAGATATTTTGTCGTGCTGTTGTGGAGGAATTTATAGATGAGTATCTAAGATCACCTAATGCTACTGACGTTGCCAGACTACTCCGTATTGGTAAAGAGCGTGGTTTTCCAGGAATGTTGGGTAGTCTAGATTGTATGCACTGGAAGTGGAAAAACTGTCCAACAGCTTGGGCAGGACAATACGCAGGTCGTAGTGGATCCCCAACTATTATTCTAGAGGCTGTAGCTGATTATGATCTATGGATATGGCATGCATATTTTGGTTTGCCAGGTACGAACAATGATATTAATGTGTTGGAGGCATCTCATCTTTTTGCCAACCTCGCTCAAGGTATTGCTCCTCCAGCTCATTATGTCATTCAAGGAAAAGAATATAATATGGGTTATTATTTAGCTGATGGTATATACCCAAAATGGTCTATGCTTGTACAAACTATTCACGATCCACGTGGTCGGAAAAAAAATTATTTGCAATGAAACAAGAAGGATGTAGAAAAGACGTAGAACGTGCATTTGGAGTTCTCCAATCACGGTTTGCAATTGTGGCAGGACCGGCACGTTTTTGGCATAAACAAGTTTTACATGATATAATGACTGTGTGCATTATTATGCACAACATGATAATCGAGGATGAGCGTGATGTTGATGCATCAATTGAGGATCATATGGAAGCACCAACTCCAGAAGTTGAGATGATGTTAGATGAAAATACTCGATTTCAAGAATTTCTGGCTCGACATAGAGAAATTAGGGATAAAGAGACTCACATTACACTCCGAAATGCATTAATAGATCATTTGTGGGATGAATATACTAATTCAGATAATTAGTTGATGATCAATATGTTATTTTATTTTTATGCTTTTTCTTTTTATTTGCCGGAATGTAATGTTTAAGTTATTTTAATAATATATGAAATATTTTACATAATTAAATTTATTTAGATTTAATGTATTAATTTCATAATTTCTTATCGTATTGCAATATTATGTTAGTTATGGGGTGAAATGTTAATTGTGGAGAAATATTAAAAAAAAAGGAAAGAAAAGGAATATTGATGAGAATATTCCTTTTAGTGTAAAGTTTGGTACAGTGGGTTAGGAGATGAAATAGTGAAATAGTGTGACAGTTGCACTATTTTAGTGCAAAAGTTGCACCAAAACCACTGTTCGGGTTGGAGATGCTCTAATAAGTGTATGTGGTGTGTACTTATATAAATACAATATATTATAATTAAAGAAAGGATAGAAAATTTTTAAAAATTTTGATAGGTATTATTACAAAAAAGTGTACACATACAGTTTTTTAAGGTTATCATGACCACTTTTTCTAAAGTCTTATAGATTCCAATCAAATCTTGATTGAATACACCCCCCTTAGTTTATATCTCTAACTTTGGACTCTATGTTTGGTATGAGAAAATGTTTCAAACTACTGTAAGAATATGTTAAAAATTCAAATCATAATAGAAATTAACCCTTTATGGCTTTTTGAGACCAAAGAGTTCAATTGGAAATTTCTTGACAAGATCAAGTTCACATCCTGACTTGCAAGTTTCAGATCTATCTTTCATAGCTACAATATCCTAGTAATTTAGCTTCAAAATACATATATATATATATATATATATATATATATATATATATATATATATTCAATTGGAAATTTCTTAACAAGATCAAGTTCACATCCTGACTTGCAAGTTTCAGATCCATCTTTCATAGCTATAATATCCTAGTAATTTGGCTTCAAAATATATATATATATATATATATATATATATATATATATATCTCCTAGTAATTTATGGATGTTATAGGGCAAACCATCCTTTTATCTCCTTGGTGGGTCTTGATTTTAACAAAGATCAATATTATTTCACAAGGCAAAAGTTTTATGAATCAGAAAGGCAAACAACGAGGAGATTGACGAAATAGAAACTATGCATATGCAGTTTTATATATCATTTCCACAATGTAACAATGATAGTATAAACGGTTACAATGTGTACTCAATAGTCATAATCCATGTTATAACAAAATAATTATAGGGAAAAACCCTACAAAAACTATATAAGCAACTAAGTTTTAAACTTATAGATCAAACAGAGAGCCGTTTCAGTTTCTTCAGATAAACAAAAGCCATTTGCTTAAAATAATTTGACATACTACTTAAATTTGCAAATTAACCTACTAATTTGATGTCAGTACATTACGGTTACCCCGCCTTGCTTGCAGAGATATTCATGCCATGACTTTCCGGAGGTTTTGTGCTGGCGACATATGGTGCTGCATTCACCGCCCTGTATTATGCAAGAAAACAACAACTTCAAACGACTATTGTAAAATTAATTAAATAACAATTTGTTTAAATCATCTTTGTATAACCTCTGACCTTTGCTTACGCTTCTCCAAAAATGAAGCCAGGGAAGCTTTTCGAGCCTGTGGAAAGGCTGCATAGAATTTTGAGGGTCCTTCATACATGGCAAACAAATTAGACAAGTAAGTTAGTAACAGCCCAGATAATCAAAAATAAACATATTGAAAAGGGCCAACTTATAAGCTGAATATAAAAAGCACTCTACTGATGTTTTAATAATTCCATCACAACTCAAAATGATTGTTTCAAAAACTATTATTTTCTGGGATGACTCGAAAGGTTTCCAATATTCACAGTATTTATGAACGTTCCATTGCACACAAACTATGGTATGCATGGATACTGAAAAAATCATCTATAACTAATAGTTCATTTAAAATCAGAGATATATTTGAAACCAAGACATTAGAACTCTACCCTTCAATAATAAAAGATCATACCAGCAGGCATCGTAGATGTTGCAGCAACCGATCCCACTGCATTCACTGTTTTTGAAGGTTCCAGTTTACAAACAGGAGTGGCATTAACCCCAGTGGTTTTAACAACCATCATATCTTCAGTACTAGTAGATCCACTCCCTGAATGAGTATCAGTATGTGAAGAAATAGATATAGGGCTTGGGAGACCAGTGCAAGGTGGTGCATTTACGGGTTGGTTCACCGTAACACCATTAACTGCAGCTGACTTTGAGCTAGGTGCCTGGATTTGAACTTTTGGCTGTGCAGCATTCGGGGCTATGGAAGACCCGTTCCCAGCCAAGAACATAATAGCCTGAGCCTGGAGAAGATATCAAAAGTAAGTTATAAACTTACAATTGATCCAATAAGCAACTGATATCTAAGAGCAAGAGAAAGGGAACCTTCTCAGGGGAGATATCCTCATAAACATTCACTGTACCAGCGTAAAAGATCGTCAATTGAGCAGGAGGCACATGGGTTTTGACACCGTTACTAGAAAACATGGTTTGAAACATCAGTATTTTTCTTCTGAAATTGCATTTGAGAGTACACATATTGAAGCATATTTGTATATCAATTACCATTGCTCGGCGATTCCTCCGCCAACAGAACCAAAGGTGGCAAGACTTGAAAGTGGAGTTGCAACAGGAATTCCTCCATGTAATTGTTGCTTCATGTTATTAGCCCCTTTCAAATTCTGACCAACTGTAGCAAAATGATTCTTGAAGAAAGGGTGGTTGTTGACAGAACCTGAAATTGCTTGGTTCACTGGAAATGTCTTTACATCATGAGGACGATGAACGCTCTGCATATCATGTTGCACAGAATAAGTTGTCAATGAAATATGAGTGCCACCTTGCCTATCGTGATGGACGGATTTCTAAATAATTAAAAAAAATGGAGGAAACATGATATATAATATCAGTTTTTGGTAACAGAAACTGGACCTAGCCGATACACCAATCAATTAATCAATATGGGCAAAAAGAAAGACGACCTCTATGTGAGGCAAATTATACACACAGTCAATTTAGACTCAGCTAGAATTCTTGCTTCTCATGCAGAACAAACTAAACCCTTGGCTACTATTTTGACTTTAGTATCCTACAAACTTGAATGCAAAAGTAGGAAAAATACCAAACCTGAATTTCAGCCGTTGATCGACTTTTGCTTGGGTCAAATGAATCGGCAGTCGGGATAGGAAAGAATCCAGAGGACACCAGGGGATCAGATATAATCTTTCTAGTCCTATCTTCTTGAGCAACCTTAAAAGTCATGAAATGAGAAACTGCAGTGAACTTATTGGAAAAGGGCCATTGTACCCCTGACCCTTTAGCAAATCCTACAGTTCCAAACACCAAGACCAAAGACTGCTCAGTTTAAATACACCGCGGTCGATCGATCGATCTTTCAGTTGGAAACAATGCATATTTAACTCTTACAACACTTAATTTCTGTCAACAATAAGTCGAGACTCCAAAATTAGAACAATTACAATACATATAAACTACTGGCTGTGTCCAGTTCAAAATTATTCAGTTGTTTACATTATACTTTCATCTTTATCATGTAATTATACATAGGAATAGTTCTGCATTGAAATTAAACATTCAACAACCCAGAAAAAGAAAAACAACCAAAATTTAACCATTTATGCAACTCAAAATTAGAAAAAAAAAATCACATAAAGAATTTAAATTTCCAAATCAACCAAATTCTAGCAACCAAAAAGTACAAATGAAGTATTAAAAACAGATATGACTCAAATTGGAACAACAAAAGAAGACATGAGCCAATAAAAAGCAGTAACATGAGAAAAACTAGAAAAAGAAGCAACTGAGAAGAAATGCACACCTATCTCTTTGCACCCATCAGTGTTGACCTCTTCCTTGACCACAGCTAATGGTTCTTTAGAGCTCAAACCCAAGAAATCTCTTTCCATTTTTCACCCTCAGAAAAAAAGCTTTAAAATTTCTAACCAAACCCAACAACCATACAATTACAAACACCAGCAAAGATCACAAACCCACCACTTTTTCACATGGAACCAGGGACAGAGACAACAATGACAAAAGCTTTGAACTACAGCAAAAGGCAGACAGAGGTGGTATTTGGTATTAAAGTGTGGTTTTATAAGATCTTGACCGCTAATGTTTTAAAAAAGGAAATAAAATAAAATATTATTTTTTTAATTTTTACCGGGTATTGGGGATCACCGGAAATATCCGGTAGGATGACCGGTTAGACCGGTATCGTACCACGTGCTGTAGCCTTAAATTCACACAATATCAGAAAATGGTACCCACCTGTCGGTGGTACCGAATATGTACACTGACTTCGACCCGTAGACTGACACGTGTACTTCACACGTGACAAGTTTTGGCACTCATTGGTTATTATAGTGGGCCCGCTACTTGTTTCTGTTTGGTGTCTAGGGATGGCAATTTGACCCGTATCCGCGGGCACCCGCCCGAACCCGACCCTGGAGGGTCGGGTTTGGATGGAGAATTTATGACCCGTAAATCCGTGAACCTGTTTAAATAAAAATCTGGTGGGTGCGGGTGCGGGTGTGGGCGAGGAAAACGGACCCGCAGGTGAACCCGCGAACCCGCATAAATAAAATATAATGTATTTGAAACTATGTGTCTATATCCTTTTGTTTAAGAAAATAAAATAAAAGTCAAAAGTCAAAACATGAAAATATGAAACCCTACCAAATTTTCATGAACTTATATATTATGAATTTATAGATTATGTACTTAACTACTTATGAATTAAGAAGTAAGAACCCTTAAATTATGGACTTTTGAATTATTTTTAGTCATTTTATTTTTTGGGTTATTATTGTTTTGTGAATGTATCAAGTAGGGAATTAGAGATGGATTAATCAAGTATAAAGTAGGTGATTAGTGATTATATGTGGAAATTTACAAATGACAAATCGCGGGTTCGTGGTTTGTTGGTTTGTGGGTACCCGTGAACCCGTATTGGTTCGCGGGTTCGCGGGTGAAGGTATAGGTGCAGCCTAAACCCGCGAGTGCAAACCCGCACCCGAACTCGCTTGCCTTCGCGGGTTCGCGGGCGGGCGTGGGTGAGGCAAATTTTCGCAGGTGCGGGTGTGGATTTCGCAAAACCTGCCCGAACCCGACCCATTGCCATCCCTATTGGTGTCCCATTACTTGCTGCCTTATTTATTTATTTATAAATACCGGTCATCATCTGAGTAGTGATCCTGTTGAAAAAACTAACAGTTATAAATTTAATATCACACCGTAAAAGAAAATAACAACTAATCAAAACACAGTAATCACTATCTTGGGTACTGATCAAGTCGACACCCAAATATTATCCTTTAAGATTAGCCCTAACGAGGAAGAAAAGATATAGACAAACAATGATACAAGTGCTATTAATTTTGCAACTTTCGTACTTTCTGACAACACGTGTTGTGATGCAATAATGTAAGGCAGGTTTGATTCTTTTCCCTTAATAAACGGGGATTGGCTAGTGTGCAGTGATTTAAAAAATAATTGCATCAAATAGGGATGAATAGTGATGCATTAGGTTCTTGGATCTTGGATCATTTTAAACTTGATCCAACGGTCTTGCATTAATTAAAAAAAAACTAAAAAACTAAAAAACTAAAAAATCAGTTCAACCGGTTACCTTTCTAACACAATATCTATCTCCTTCCTCTCTGTTTACTTTCATTGTTCTCAGTTCTCAATTCTCACGTTTCTCTCGTCATCGAACTGTCTATCTTTGGCTTCCATATCTGCTCCGACAACCTCCGTCGTCACCACTGCCATCACCATCACTTGTAAGTTTGAAATTTTAATTTCTAGAAATCTTTCTTTAATTAGATCTTCAAACACTTGACAGTTCACTTCAAATACTTCAAAGCTCAAAGAGCTTAATAAAAACCTCATGCAGAGAAAAATCCATGGCTGTTATAACAAAGGAACCAGAATTAGATCCTCAACAACCAATTCAAAAACCCAAAACGATCCTAACAAACACAACAAAACCACAAAACAACACAAACCCATTAACGTTTTGGTTCTACTTTACTCTCTGTGTCTCTCTTGTTACTTTAATCTTCATTTCTCTCTCTTCTCTCTCCTCCCCTCATGACCCAAAACAATGGTTTTAAATCATTGCACAGTAGCCAGCCCCTAACAAATTTCATTAATGGGTCTCATTAACTTGTTTTATTTGATTTTTTAAGTATTAAAATCAGTCAAATAACTCCTGAAGGACCATTTGGTATAAGGTAATCAATATATTCTGATTTTGATTCTTAGGAAATCTGTTTGGTTGTACATAAAAATATTATGTCAGATTCCTGAGAATGTTAGATAATTGTGTTCTGTTGCATATGGAAATCTTATATTAGATATAAAATATATTATATATCGATATATATATATATATATATAAATAAAGTATGTTATATATTATATAATATATATATATATATATATATATATTAATATATATAATATATTGCTAACTGCCTAAAAAGGCAGGGGTCCAAAAAAGAATTTTTCCTCCCTACTAAAACTGCTTGGAGTAGAGGGACACTACAGAGAGAGCATCAAACCGACCCCTGATAGAATCGAGGTTGGCACACCCATGGTGACAATGTATGAACCAGGACCGGGAACAGGATCATCCCGATTCCTCGGTATCGAGAGATATTGATACCACGATCAAGAGATCCCTGATGTCACAATACACTGGTTCCCTGATGTCAAAAAGCACCGATACCGCGGCCCGTGTTACTTGATACCCAAATATCGCGGTACCTATCTTGGACCGATCCACCAAGCACTTCACATCCATCCGGCGTGGGAAACAACAGCAAGAAAGTTCTAACACGTCGAGACAAAGACCACCCAGGAAGAGGGACCGGTACACCAAAGAGCCAACCTAGAACAAGATCACGTCAAAAGAAACAAAGCCTACAGTATCTTCCAACCAGAAAAAGAGAAAGTTGACTGCCCCTACCATTCATAAGCGCCATTAACGGAAACAGTCAACTTCATCAAATCTTACCAAAATGAAAGCTATTTACTTGATTCAATGGACAATTCCCGGATTTAAATACATCCTCCATCAACGTCAAATCATGGTTCCTATGATTGCTAAATTGATTGACCGAATTGTTAGGGATAGACAACAAGAATTGGAACCTATAAATACGACGAAGCTCTCTCAGGAGAGGGGATCCACTTCTCAACAAGAAAAATACAGACACTTTTGCCTAGAAAAACTAAGTGTTAACCAAAAAATTAGAGAAGGGTGGATTTCCAATTAACACTTTTGAACCGCGACCTTGGTAGGTCACAGTTTGAGAGGTACCACTTGGTACCGGTAGATTCACTGTATGAACAAAGGAGTATTGGCTATAATGATAAAAAATGGGACACGATACATAATAACTTTCTCATACATTCTATTGGAGGTTTATTAATGAATAACATGGAGTAATACATAGTAGAGCAATACAATGATGGTTTAAGGGGATTTTTCTTGACACAATAGGCGATGGTGAATCCATATTAGTCAATAAGTAAAGCTTGGTTTTTCTAGGCAAAGGTGTCTGTATTTTGCTTGTTAAGAAGTCCATCCCCTCTCCTAAGAGAGCTTCGTCATATTTATAGGTTCCAATTCTTGCAGTCCATCCCTTATAATTCGGTCAATCAATTTAGAAATTATAGAAACACTGATTTGACATTGATGGAGGATGTATTTAAGTCCGGAAATTGTCCCTTGAATCAAGTAAATAACTTCCATTTTGGTAAGATTTGATGAAGTTGACTGTTTCCTTTAATGGCCATTGTAAATGGTAGGAGAGGTCAACTTTCTCCTTTCTGGTCGAAGGATACTGTAGGCTTCATTCCTTTAAACGTGGTCTTGTTATGGGTTGGCTCTTTGGTGTACCGGTCCCTCTTCCTGGGTGGTTTTTCTCTTGATGTGTTGGAACCTTCCCGTTATTGTTTCCCACACCGGATGGGTAGGAAGTGCTTGGCATGCCAGTTTAGGATAGGTACCGTCGTATTGGGGTATCGAGAAACACGGATCTCGGTAACGGTGCTCTTCGACATCAGGGTACCAGTGTATTGTGACATTAGGGCTCTGTTGACTGAGGTACCAATATCTCTTGATACCGAAGAAACTAGTTCTGGTCCTGGTTCATACATGATCACTAAGGGTATGCCAATCCCGGTTCTATCAAGGGTCGGCGCGATACTCTCCCTATAGCGTCCTTCTACTCCAAGCAGTCTTGGTAGAGAGGAAAACTTCTTCTTTGAACCCCTGCCTTTTTAGGCAGTTAACAGAAGTCCCCCATGACTTCAACACCGGTACCTGGTTAGGGTTGGAATCAGGATATCTATAGCACTTGAAGGGTTTTGTTCATCTTTCCTCACTGGCGATCAACATCTGGAAAGAAATCTGCTTCCAGCACGCTATAATTAATGAGTCTTCCATGTATCAAGCCAGGGGAGGTTCGTTATTTTAAACAAGAGATTTTGGCAGCACACATTTATTTCAAAACTGTAACTCCCACGTTTTCGGTTGTTTCGCTCCATTAATACATTTCCTTTCTTGAGCCGGTAACCACCTCTTTTCCTTATAAATACCTCATGTTAGGTTTTTGAGTCATGTTGCCATTAATTCCATATCAAAACAATGTTTCACTTGTATTGATCAGTTGTCTTAGATTGATGATGATTCAAGCTTCAAAGAAGATTTGGAAACTTATCAAGCAAGATTGAGTCTTCAAAGAGGTCGAAGTCTTCGCTTGTCAGCTTACGAGAAATAGAGTTTTGGTTCGTGAGGTACTTTAAAGATTTAGTTGTTATCAAGATTCAAGCTTAGTGTGTCTTTTATGCAACAATTAGTGTATAGTCTATAAATCATCTGTTTCTTCATTGTCATTGGACATGGGACCTCTGGACAAGATGTATGGGATGGTGTAGTGTATCCAGTTGTTCGAATGGCTTTATCGCGGATTGGTGGGAGAGCTGGATCGGATTGATACCAGGAAAAAAAAGCGAGAGGGTTTGGGGAGCGCTTTTCTTCGCGGGATGCCCTAAAGATGTAATTTGTAAATGGATTTATGAAATAAATGAAAAAGAAAAGTTCAATTCTTTCTTGTTCTTTTTTTTATTTTATAACTTGTGCATATATTAACATCCCAGATTGCCTGATGTAATCTCGAACTGTGTATATGAGTGTCATATACTGATGGATACAGTAAGAGACGTGCAATCTAAAGAGTCCATAGATAGGAAATAAAGCTGGGTACTTTATTTGTGGTTAATCTATAGGTGTGGTCCATTCAGTAATGTACGATGATTCTATCGTGAATCATTCATATGAGATATGGGAATGGAGGCACCTTGTATGATGTGATCATATAGAACTGGGCCATGATCTATATGAATCTCTCACCGAGATCTGTTTACTGATGAGATTCATATATATCAACTAATGATGGCTATATGTGGGTGATCTTAATCCTGAGTGTTTTATCTACTCCTTCAGGTTAGATCGTGGTCTTTGATATACCATGAGTGAGGTCGGATGCAGTTCTTGATCAACATGCTTTGTATGTTGGGATTACGGTTTGGCTTGTGGCTGGGAAGGTATGTACACAATAGTGGAATCCACTCATTCTTGTGAGAAGTAGATGGTAGTTTCATTAATGGTTGATTCGGGGCTTTGACAATATGAGC